>VDFB02103393.1:0-22134 GCA_007258455.2 Sequoia sempervirens | reverse complement strand
AAAACCATAGTTCCACGGGGACGCGTCCCCCCCGAAAAATGGGCCGTCTCGGAGACGGGGACGTTTCTGAGACGCGGAGACGTCAAGGAAACGTCCCCCCACCGCCTCCCCGTCCCTCCGCCGTCTCCTGAACGTTTCCCTGAAAAGGAGACTTCGTTGCGTCTCAGAGTCTTCTGGGCGTCTCCACTCGAAGTCTTTTGGGCGTCTCCAAGACTCCAAGTTTCCCACGTCCCCTATAAAATAATGATTTTTTAAAGAAAATTAAAAATTTACATAGTTTAAGTTATAAATGAATATATTTTTTACACGAGCTGAGCAATTTTAATTTTCATTTTTCATGCCTTGTGACTGTGGCGACTGGCGGCCGGCGGGAGACTGAGAATAGGAGCCAAAACTGATTCCACTGCAAGTCTTGACTCTTCAAGCGAATTTTTGCTAACCAGGTAGGTTTCAACTTTCGGATTTCCGTTTTTATTTTTTTAGCATTTTTATTTTATAAACCCCAGGCATTTGAAATAATGGACGCCTCAAAGAGGCCACGGCACTGTTGAACGGACGCCTCAAAGAGGTGTCCGCGCATGGACTGCGACCAGTCCATGCGCGGGCACCTCTTTGAGGCGTCCGTTCCACAGTGTCGTGGAACTGTGGAACGGATGCCTCAAAGAGGTGCCCGTGCATGGACTGCGACCAGTCCATGCGCAGGCACCTCTTTGAGGCGTCCGTTCCACAAAAATAAAAAATAAAATTAATTTTTTTTCAAAGTTTTTTATGAATTTCAATTTTTAATTTTTAATTTTTAATTTTTATTTATTATTATGCCTCTTGGGCTTGCAAAATGTGGAAGCACAGGCAAGGCATGTGGAACAGTTCACATGCCTTGCATGTGCTTCCACATTTTAATTTTTTCATTCTGTCAAACAGTCCACATGCCTTGCCTGTGCTTCCACATTGAGGCATAATAATTAATAATAAATAAAAATTAAAAATTAAAAAAAATTGAACAATCAAACAGTTCAAACTTCACATGCCTTGCCTGTGCTTCCACATTTTCATTTCGATTTCAGACTTCAGTCAAACAGTTCAAATTTGTGACTGTCAAACAATTCACATGCCTTGCCTGTGCTTCCACATTTTCTGTTTTACTCTTCATGCATTCAATTGCCACTTGCCAGCATTCTGTCAAACTGAAATAGTTCACATGCCTTGCCTCTGCTTCCACATTTTGATTTTCCTACTTGTATATCTTGCAAGCAACAATATTGCAATTCATGAGACCACATTTCTTTCTAGGTTTTACTGTTTTAGTCTTTTAGACTTTTAGTTTATACTTTATAGGTTTGATTTTTAATTTTTTTTTGTTTACATCATAGGTCTGATTATTTTTTATTCTTTAACATTGTTTTTGCAGCATAATCATCATAATGAGTTCACACAACAGAAGTGATGATGAACCAAACATTCAAAGTGCAAATGATTCATCAGATGATCATGATCCTGACTTTCAAATAGGAGGGGAGGCTGAAGGTGAAGTTGAACCACAAGAACAACATGGCTCAGCCTCAAATACTCAAACTACCACAAGTTCCATTGGTAGTAAAGATAATAGCTGCCCTTCAGAACTCCTTCAAGAATGGGCCAAGGGCCCCTTTGATCCAAAAAAACCTTTAAAACAATTTGCATCCAAGATAGCAGCAAAGCCTGGGGCAACTGGGGGCACTAGATTATGGAAGTGTCACATGTGTGAGCTTACATGGTTTGGCAGCATTACAAGAACTAATGCACATTTTCTTCTTGTTCGAGGCAAAGGTGTAGATGTATGCAAAGCTGTGGCAAATAATTTGAAGTACAGGGCTGAAATTTTAAAATTATGGGGTTGTAATGAGGATGAAGTGCCTACATCTGCTACATTGCAACATAAGAGTATGGGTGATCATATTTCAGCAGTGTCTACTTCTACTTTGCAGAGTCAAAGGCCACCAAATCCGTTCAGTTCAAGTTCAGCAGAGCCTAGGGGGAAACGTAAGATGGCATCTTCACAACCTATAGCAAGTTTATTCAATGTGCAGGCAAAGGATGAGGCAGATGATGCCATTGGCAAATTCTTCTTTGCCAATGGCATTCCATTCCACGTGGCTCGCTCTCCTTATTATAAGGAAGCTGTGTCAAAAATAATAAGGGCAGGACAATCATATGTGCCACCAGGGGAGAATAAATTGAGGACAACAATCTTGGATCAAAACTATTCCAAGATTAATATTTTGATGGAGAAGATGAAGAGAACCTGGGTCACAAGTGGATGCAGCATAGTCATGGATGGGTGGACGGACATTAGGCATCGTCCACTCATCAATATCATCGTCACATCTGTAGCGGGCCCTTATTTCCTTAGGGCTATTGATTGTTCAGGGCATAGCAAGGATGCCCATTATCAGTTTCAGATCCTCAAGGATGCTGTAGAGGAGGTTGGGCCACAAAATGTGGTGCAGGTAGTGACAGATGCGGCCCATGTGTGCAGAGCTGCAGGGAGGTTGATTGAGGCAACCTATAGACATATTTTCTAGACTCCTTGTTGTGTGCATGCTATGAATAATGCACTTAAGGACATGGGTAAAATCAGCTGGATCAAATCTATTGTCAGTGATGCTAGAGATGTGCAGATGTTTATCTGCAACCATCATCATTCACATGCACTTTTCAGGTCCTTCTCCAAGAAGGAATTCCTGAAGCCTGTAGAGACTCGGTATGCATCATACTTTATTCTCTTGGAGAGGATGCTTGAGTTGCAAGAGCCATTGCAACTAATGGTAATGACAGCAGAATGGAACAGATGGCCTGAGTCGAAGACACAGCAGGGATTGAGGGTTAAGGAGGTGGTGAAGAATGATGTTTTTTGGGCTGATGCCAAATATATTGTCTCCATCATTGAGCCTGTCTTCAAAGTTATTAGATTTGGGGATTCTAATGCACCTTCCCTTGGAGAGGTATACGAGTGCATTGATTCCATGCTTGATCAAATGAAGGCTAAAGTGCGAGAGAAGGACCCCACAATGCAATTCTACACCGAGCATATTTATCCAATCATTCAGCATAGATGGGAGAAACTCAACACTCCCTTACACATGGCTGCCTACGCATTGAACCCAAAGTGGTATGTGCCACGTCCCGGCAGAATGACACCTATGGAGGATGTTGAGGTGAAGGAAGGGTTCATGAAGGCCATTGACAAAATGTATGATCCTATAGAGGCCAGCTTGCTTCGTACTGAGTGGACAAAATTTGCTACTCTTTGGGGATATTCAGAGGCAGCCAAAGTAGATTTGGAGACTATGTCACAGGAGGACCCCAAGTTGTGGTGGACTATGCATGGGCCTAGATCTTTGATTACTACTCTAGCCATTCGTTTGCTGTCCCAGGTTTCTAGTTCTTCTGCTTCTGAGAGGAACTGGTCCACTTATAACTTCATCCACTCTGTTAAGAGGAACAGGCTCACTTCTAGGAGGGCAGAGAAGCTTGTGGCTGTCCATAGTGCCTTACGTCTCATTGATCGCAGCACAACTACATACAAGGAGAGTCCAGCAGACAGATGGGATGTAGAGCCAGAAGAGCCAGCACAGATAGATGAGGATGCTACACAGACAGGGCTGGTTGGTATTGGTTTAGATGAGCTTGAGCATTTGGGGTCCTCGTCCGATGGTTCCGATGATGAGGAGATTGGCATGGAGCTTGGAGTTGGAGATGATTAGATCATTAGAGGCATCATGCCATTAGCTATTTAGTATTTACTATTTAGTAATTTTAGTCTATTTTGTTTTTGAAGTTTGAAGTTTGAACACTGTTGTGTTGATAACTTGATACTTGATTGTAATTATGAATCATGACTATGAAATTTTGAAATTCAAATTATGAAACAACTAGTTCTCATTCCAATCACAATGTCTATTAAGTTACAACTTACAAGTTACAAGTATATTTTCATTTTAATTTTCATTGTTTCAATGTTCACTAGTTCAATGAAATCATTGCAATGTGTTTAAACTCTAAAATTTACTTATTCCTTAGGCTTTTACAGTTATACATCTTTTTATAACTAATTTTTCAAGTACTATATGTATTTCAGTGCACCGCCGGCCCCCCGCCGCCGTCCCCCCGCTGTCCCCTCCCCGTCCCCAAATTTAGGTCCCCCGCCCCCGCGCCCCCGAGACCCGTCCCCTGCCGTCCCCCCGTCCCCGTCCCCGAGACTTGGTGGAACTATGGTAAAAACACTCGTCAACAAGACACAGCACTAGTTCTCAGATGGCATGATTACTTGATGATTTCCTTATTATGCTACCCTCGTGAAGGGTAAGGTCACTTCCTGATGGAAGATGTGCAAGGAACCGCCAATCTGTTGTTGAAGGAAAACCACACAGGTGATGCTCTCCCTCTTGCAGTTGCAGAATGTCGAAGATTGGGTTAATTAGAGACATTATTTGTATTTCAAATGACAATTGTTATATTGATGATTTGTAAATTTGTATAATATATCATAAATGATACTTTGTAAATATGTACCTTGTATGACAGAATATTCAATAGTAGATTGTTTAATAGAATTATTCTTTTGAAACCCATAACTGAAAATAAGAGTTAGATGAAATATACATTGAATGTATGTTTATTCATTTAACACAAATGATTTGTATAGTGAGATAATTCTACATTTTCCTCCCAGAAGCAAATATGAAATATTGAATTAAGTTATAAAAAATTTATAATGTTTTGTTAGTGAAACTTGATTATGTTTTATAGAACAGATAGGTGGTTTGTGACGTCAACGCCCCATATTGTGAGTTGGAGTGATGACCCACACCAAGTAATGATTAATTTTGACACCAAAATACTTATGTTATTGATCAGATATCTTTTTCATATAATCATATGTCCACAAAATCATTTGCGACAAATTAAACCTTAATATGCTTCTAGTTTTCTAATATTAGCAATCTAGATGGCCCAAAATGAAGATAGAATATCCAAATACTTAATGCCAACACATGATAATATTTTTCCTTAATTGTCAAAATATGGATGGATATCGTCCTTCATAGACCAACACAAATCACTATAGCAATTACACTTTCCTTATGATTTCCACTAATTGAAATTCACAACACTGAGGATGTTGCAAATAGATGTCTAGCCCTTGGCCTAAGACAACTTTTGGTTTATAAAAATTCACTGGCCCTTAGAAACATAATCATTTTCAACAGGCTCACAACAATAAATGGCTCTCGATCATAGGCTTTCAGCTTTCAACAAGATCTCTGATAACCTGGTTGTCTTATCTTGCCAGGTGATACACAAAGACACAGATAAAGGTGACCACAGAATATAAGCACAGTTAATTTATCATAAACTAGCTGTGAGATAGAGTCTAGTTATTCATTGACCTCAATCTATTGAGGATCATGGACAGACACATTGAATTGTTGGACACAATCACTAGGGATGAAATAGCCCAGTGTTTTCCACTACAATCAGAGGCTAGACGTACATCTATTTGTACATGAATTCAAAAACCTTTCACCTGATACCTCCTGCATGCTGCCTGACATTCTTTGTGTATCACCCACTATTCTCTATATTATACACAAATATAATTCCTAACTAAGAAATGAAACCATGCCATGAATTGCACTTATTCCACCTACACATCATATTGCATGGTGCCTAATTGATTTGGAATGATTTTCAACCATCATGACTTTTAGAAGTCATGATCATAATACCTAGCATGATGGCACAGCACCTACTTAAATCTCAGCATTATCATCTCTCAACCATAGGAAATTTGCATATAGAAATTTTATATTGTCAAAATCTGCTAAAGACATTCTGGCATGGAACTCTCCCTTCTTATTGTCTTCTTTGGTCAATTGGAATGTACCTAGACTCTAGATGCATATTTAGTAAGAGATGCCAAATGTATGTGCCATAAATGTCATTTCCAAAGAACAATTCTTACCGAAAGAATCAGTTGTGCTTGTACAAACTCATCCATGTCATGAAGTCCAGTAACTGTACATATAAAAAGAAGAATATATTAAATGAGAAATCAAATGTAGGTCAATTTCCCATGGACAGATGGATAAAAATCATAGTACTAAGCTCTACTATATCAGCTAAGAACAAGTTACAGTCTTGTCACTTTACCATCAGGAGCTCCATCACATACAACTAAATCCGCTTTGCATCCATCGAAGTGTTTGATGACCTGTAAAGTTGAGTTAGTTTCCACTATAATGTATCACTGCACATTATTGATGTTGTATGTAACTTTATTTTAAATATAATACATCTGCCAAATATGCCAATAAAAAAGAGATAAAACTAAGAAAATGATGAAACATAAGGAACATTTTTGTTGCATAGGAAACCATATGATGAAACATAAGAAATATTTTAAGGAACTGGTCTTCCGATGGTGTCTCATGTGCTAAATTCAAACTATCAGCAATGTATTGTTAGAACTTAAACTGTTAGTTTACCACATCAGCTGTGCGGGCACTTGTAATGTCTCCTTGGACTTGAATCACGCCTTCTATTGCAGCCATAGGCTGCAAATCAATAGCAACAATAAGGGGGAGCTCCTCATCCCTGCATGGAGATAAATATTTCAGAATATTAGTCCATCTGTAGACGGTAACTTCTGAATTTAAGCAAGGCAAACCAGGAGAATTTTTCAACCAATAAACAATGAAAAATATAATCACTTGGTACTTCCAACCTTAAGGTTTGGATAAAGTATATGTAAATTGGCAATCAATTAGACTGAGTTATCTCCAAGTTCTGAAAGACTGAATACCTAATGCTACCATAGAAAAGCATAAGATCAACTCCTTTGCACGCCTTTACCCCAAGTATTTACTTGAATAATATGCTTTTTGTATAATATAGGATTAAACAAAATAGTTTAAAGAAGTTTGTTGCTATGCTCCTCTCTATGGAAGGTCAAATATAATGTTGCAAATGGTAAATAACTTGTCTATGAAATTACTAGCATGAAAAACAGTCAGCAGTCCACTAAAGCATTTTACTTGAGGAAATTTTAATTTAAAAGCTTCAAGCCATATGCAAATCCAAATTCCAATCAAATCCATCAATTTGTGCTTTGTAGGTGGGACACTCCTTCCCATTACCATATAATGAGTTTATGCAGCTAGCAATGATTACTTGATAAATGATAACCATGAAAATACTAACCTTGATTTTCTTGAAAACATATTACTAGGCTGTTAAGGGTATACAAATGAGGAAGAATGTTAAATGGAAGCAAAAATTAAGATTGACCCAGTTACAATGGAAAAAGAGCAAAGGGCCAGCACAATTCAGTAAATGAAGGTAGAAACAAACCACATAGACCCGTGATACAAAAGTTAAATAAGCTGAGAAAGATATAGCCATCCTTGTGGTGAGATCCAATATGAGGCAAGTAGTATTAATAACAAAGGAAGATGCAAACTTCAGCTACTTTTCTATGACTAGCTTCCATTGATATTAACTACAGTAGATTGGGAAAGATCAGATGTTATAAAACAAGAAAATACAAGAGAAAAGGCAGTAAAGAACAGAGAATCAAAAAATTGGGATGGCATTAAAGTGCAACATGGTTGTTTTTTTAACCAGAATCAAATCACTCTCTCCCATCCCAAAACTTTCTGAGAGTCCGATCAAGCTTCGGAAGGACCTTGAATAAGAACTGCGTAGTCATTAGTTTTAATTATGTTTTCCTTATATTGCAGTTGTCTTTTAACCTGTTTGACTTTGTGTACTAATGCCAGTTTCACTAAAATCGGCTGTTAATAAATCACATTGTAGTTCTCAGTCAATGTCTCAATATATCTCTCCAGTCTGGTTTAAGATTTTGGATTTATTTACCCATCTCAAAACAGAGATAAAAGAAACCTACTTTATATTATTCCCTAACTTAGCTGTTCTAAATACCCAATTGAACTTTAATCAGTTTTAAAATTCTTTTTACTATCCGGTGTCCAGCCCAGTTAGAGTTGTAAAAATGTAAACACTTTTTTTGCTCTATACATATTTTTAGTCTCTTAAAAACAAAAGAAAAGAATAATTTCAATTTAGGTGACACCAATACAATTAAACAAAATCGATTAAATATTCTGGAATACATTTTTTCCCAGTTTACCAGATTTTATAACCTTCCGTATTCAAAAATTCAATTTTGTTTTACTGCACAAAGCAAAAACAAGCAATTTTGGTATCAAATATAACCAAATCCTAAATTAGGTCTATTACTAATCCACTCAAGATGAGAAATGTAACATCAAGAAGCCAATACATGAAATGCAAAACATCCAAGCAAATAATTTCAAGGAGATGTTTCTCCCATTCAAGGGATAAGAGATCAATAGAAAGGAAAAAGGTATTCATTCTTAATGGGCAAAAAATAATCAGATAGAGAAGGATAGAGCAGTCTGGCTTAAACCATTCTTGGTTTCATCAAACTGAATTTTGATGGGGCCTCAAGAGGTATTCCAAGTAAACCCAAAGCTAGGGTGATTCTTCACTATAAGGATGCAAGTTTTATTCAAGGTGAATCCCTTTTCTTGGGTCATTGTACAAATAATGACGTAGTATGGAAAGGTGATGAGTTAGAACTAGGAGACTAGGCTTGTTGTACGCCTTGCAAGTCCTAGGTCTAACAATTATTTAATATTTGTAATATTGTAAATAACATGCCCACACGGACAAAGGCATCCAACTTGGATGGAATCTTGAAATTCCATAGTTGACACTGTTGGAAATAAGCCACACCCGGACCGACGATGGGCTGGCCAAAGAGGGGCCAGTAGCTCAGTTGATAGAGCACTCCAGCAGCAAATGGAAGGTCGTAGGTTTGAGTCCTAGCTGGTCCATATGAGCTGTAGCTCAACAAGTGGTATCAAAGCCAAGCTAGGAGCCCCAAACACCAACAGTGTGGCTTAAGGGGGGGTGTTGGAAATAAGCCACACCTAGACCAACGATGGGCTGGCCAAAGAGGGGTCAGTAGCTCAATTGGTAGAGCACTCCAGCAGCAAATGGAAGGTCCTAGGTTCGAGTCCTAGCTGGTCCGTATTTGTTGTAGCCCAACAAGACACTCTGTCATGTTTCGTTGGTCTTATGACAATTATAATAAATCATTGAATTGGGAGGTTTGTTGGTAGACTATAACTAGTCTCTTTGACCAGCTATTTATAGTATGCGTAAGTGGTGATAACTACGTCTACATGGAGCACTTGGGAGTTACTCTAACCCCACTTAGTCTTGGGTCTCAAACTGATCAATTAGAAGTTACATTCTATTTGTAGAGTTATAATTGGCGGTGGGGTTTGAATGTGGACTACCTTGAGTAATTTTTGGCTCTTGGTTTTGAGCCCATGGTTTTGGAAAACTATTCATGGTTTCTTGGGTCTTCTTGGCCTATATTTTGGGGGCTTTAAATGGAGAAAATGTGTCCATTTTTTGTAATTGGTAAAATCTGAATATATTAACAATTAAGAGGCAAATGCTCTTTATAGATTTTACAATAACAAGCTTTAGAAAGAAAGCTAGATGTTTCTAAATCTAGAATGAAGCAAAACTAAACAAAAGAATAGAAATAATGTAATCGACTATATTACAATGTTGAGCATTAAAACTAAGTAAATATTAATTTAATACCCTCCCTTAATGCTCAATCTATCAACTACACCAAGGTGCCCCCTAAATTTGACAAACTTATCCGGGTTGAGAGACTTGATGAGAATATCAGCAGTCTGATCCTCTATCGAAACATACTGCAATACTACTGATCCATCTTTGACAAGCTGGCGGATGAAATGACAATGACGTTCAACATGCTTTGTCCTTTCATGGAAGACTGGATTTTTGGCAAGTTTCAGCACCCCTTGATTGTCACAGTATAAGGGGGAAGGCCCTGCTTGAGACATTTACATGTCAAAAAGCACCCTTCTAAGCCAAACCGCCTCACAAGTTGCTTTAACAGTTCCCCAATATTCAGCTTCAGTCGAGGAAAGAGCCACTGACTGCTGCTTCTTGCTGGTCCATGTAACTGCACTTGTACCAAAACTGAATACATACCCTAAAGTAGACTTTTTGTCATCAACAAAACCTGCCCAATCTAAGTTTGTATAGCCAATCAGCTTAGGGTCTTTGCACCTTCCATACAGAATGCCAAAGGCGGAAGTGCCTTTCACATATCGCAACACACACTTCGCTGCAACCCAATGTTTTGCTTTAGGGGTTGTCATAAAGCGAGAGATGTAGCTCACTGCAAAATTGAGGTCAGGTCTAGTAGCAATGAGATAAATAAGGCTGCCTACTAGTTGCCTAAATGCTAAATCATTCTGCACAGGCGAATCTGATTTCACTGATAGTTTTAGCCCTTTCTCCATAGGTGTACATGCAAGTTTGCAATCATTCATTCTAAACTTATCAAGCAGACTGCGAGCATACTTGGACTGAGAAATGAAGATGCTATCAGCTGTCTGCCAAACCTCAACACCGAGATAATAATGAAGTCCCAAATTTGTCATGTCAAATGATCGACTAAGATTGTGTTTTATCTCCTTAATCAGATTAATTGAGCTGCCAATAATGATAAGGTCATCAACATAGACAACAAGCACAAGAATATCATCACTAGACTGTATGACATACAAATTTGAATCAGAAGGGCTCCTCTAAAAACAATGATCAAAAAGGTACTTATCAATTTTCATGTACCATTCCCGTGGAGCCTGTTTAAGGCCATAGAGTGCTTTCACGAGTTTGCAAACCTAGTGTTCTTTACCAGCAACCTTGAAACCTGGAGGTTGCGTCATATAGACTTCGTCATGTAGATCACCATTGAGAAACGCACTCTTGACATCCATTTGATGGACTTTCCAACCAAACTGAGTTGCAGTAGCAAGGACAAGCCGTTGGCTATAGGAGTAAAAGTCTCCTCATAACCAATGCCCTTTGCCTGTGAGAACCCTTTGGCTACTAGCAAAGCCTTGTACTTATCAAGAGTTCCATCAGCCTTGTACTTAACTTTATACACCCATTTGTAGCCAATGGGCTTCTTTCCAGGTGGAAGATCGGAGAGGACCCAAGTGTTATTCTTCAGAAGGCTATTATTCTCAACTTCCATAGCCTTCTCCCACTCAAGTATGCTTTTATCCTCTGGATAGATTTGAGGCTCAGAGATGTTGTGAAGTTTGGCCATAAGAGAAAAATTGACAGTATTTTGCTACTTGCTCTTTTAGGCCAGAGAGTAGAAGTACCAATATCTAAAACAGGAGGAGCAACATCACCAGGTGTGGCTAGAATAGAATTAGTTGGATGAGGATCCAAATTGTCCTGAGGGGCGGGTGGTGGAATATTCTATTGAGGTGCCTACACAACTATGGAATCTCTCCCATCAAGTGGAGCTAGGGGAAGACAAACACCCAAATCAGAAGCTTGCATAGACTAATCCTTAGGATTCATGGAAGTAAAAGACGGAAAGAAAGGCCCAGCAGTTTCATCAACCACAACATCACGACTGAAGATGAGATGAGTTGTATCTACATCAATCAACCTATATGCCTTATAATTCTCACTGTAACCAATGAACATGAGTTTCTAGCTTTTGGAATCCAACTTAGTGCGCTTGGCATCTGGAATCCACACATGAGCAGTAGAGCCAAAAACTTTCAAGTGGTTAACCTTAGGCTTGCGTCTAGACCAGGCTTCTTCAGGAGTCATCTTCTTAACTGCATGAGGAGACCAGTTCAAAAGATAAACAACAGTATAAACTGCTCTAGCCCAGTACTGCTTAGGAACATTTCTATGTTCTAGCATAGAATGAGCCATTTCAATAATGGTGCGATTGCGAGCTCAACTACACCATTTTGCTGAGGGGTGTAGCATGTGGTAAGTTGGCACTTAATGCCATGTACAGCACAGAAACTGGAGAAGTCATTAGAACAAAATTCCCCCCTGACTATAGGAAAGCCCAACTCTTTCTCAAGAAAGCTTGACTCTTTCTCAACTAAGGCCTTAAACTACTAAAATATACCAAACACCTCTAATTTGTTTTTAAGAAAATACACCCACATTCTTCTACTAAAGTCATCAACAAATAATAGAAAATACCTGTAGTAAGTAACTGAAGGAGCGTTCATTGGGCCACATAAATTAGCGTGAACCAACTATAATACCTTGGAAGCTCACCATGAGTCACCATTTGAGAATGGAGTCTAATGTTGCTTTCCAGCCTGACAAGCCTCACATACTCCACGATTCGAAGTCTGAATTGCGGGTAGGCCACCAACCAGATCATCTCGAGATAGTTGAGAGAGATATTGCATGTTCAAGTGCCCATAACGCTGATGCCAGAGGTTACTGATGGAAGTACTCCTAGCTGCCATAGCGTGCTCTTGAGAATCACCAAAATCAACAAGTCTATAGAAACCATGATCCTCAAGTCCCTAAACAACTATAGTGCGAGCCTCTCTATCAACAATACTGCAAGTATGCATGCTAAAAACAATATCTAGCTGAAGAGAGTGAAACATGATCTAACTAACTGAAAGTAAGTTCAACTCCATGCTAGGTACAAAGTATACATCGAGAAAAATAAAATTTCTCCCTCCAGAATGAATCTGCACGTTGCCCTCTCCAACAACAGTGTACTCCTCACCTCCTCCAAAGATAACAGAATCTCTGAATGCCGTGTAAATGAACCAATCCCGGCGATGAATGAAATGTCAAGATGCACCTGAATCAATGTACCAAGCAGAGGATTTAACAGGATTTGCAGGACTCTTGGCCATAAAGGCATAGAACGCAGACTCCTACTCAATGTGCTCTACAACATGGGCTTTATGTTTCGACTCTCCTTGCTTGTTCTGTTCAGAAGCCAAGTGTTTCCGACAATCTTTCTTCATGTGGCCATACTTGTGGCAATAGTTACACTGAACATTCTTCTTCTTGGAAGAATCTTGAGATTGCACTTGACTGGTCTGTTGAGAGGGTTGATTCTTGCCCTTATTCTTTGGAAATGTCTTGGCAGGAAAAGCTTGCTCTGTGGAGGATGAACTAGCACTGCTACTGAATTGTTGCTTCCAACGATCCTGCTACAGAAGTATGGTGCAAAGATCCGAAAACTTCAAATCAACATTAGCTAAGGTAATGTTGATTATCTCAATAAAGTGCTCATAAGATTTTGGCAAACTCTTCAGAGTGATGACTACCATATCTTCTTCCTCCATTTTCCGACCAATAGCCTCAAGTTGATCACGGATGTGCTTGATTTTTGTCAAGTGCACCTGTAGAGTTGTCTTCTCATACATCATAATGGAAAACATGTTTTTCAAAAAGAACGCACGGCTCTTGTTGAACGTTTCATGAAGATCTTTCAAAAGATCCCAAATTTCTTTGGCTGATTTGTCAGACGATACTTGAGGTAGCTGGTCATCAATTACCGACAGTTTAATAAGCATCACGGCTTCCCAATTTTGCTCATTGAATTTTTCCTAATCTTTACCCGCCATTGTAGGACGTGTAGTGTTGCCTAGAACAATCTGGTCAAGACATTGATATTCAAAAATCATCATCATGCGCTACGTCCAAGTGTTGTAGTTGTGACCATTGAACTTCTTACTACCTTCCAACATGATACGAGACAAAGAGGCCATTTTGCACAGACAAAATCTGACAGAAAAAGAGGTATAGAAAGCCTCAAATCAGGAATCTATCAAAATAGCAAGCTCGAAACCCGAGATAGCTGGAACAAATCTGGCACAAGAAGACAGACGAATTTGTTGAAAACATGGTTTTCAACAAATCGCAGCAATGAGAAAAGTCAACAAAGACCCATCAAATCACCAAGAAATTAAGTCGAGCAGCAGTTGGAGTCAAAAAATGTTGGACAACAGACTTCAAAACACAAGCCAAGTAGGAATATCGTGCTTAGCAATAAGGTACAAGAGCTTGATCAAGAAACTGTTAGAGAATAAAAACGTGTGCTTGCTGATGTACATAGAAATAGAAAATCAGTGCCCACAGATGCACAGAAACACAAAACGCCCATGGATGGAGGTCACAAAACTCGTGCATAGTAAAACTCGTGCTTAGATTGACATACAAGAATCCGTCCAAACAAAAAAAAACGTCACTAGAAGTTGAAAACCCAGACGAGTAGGAGGGCACGCGGAATATTTCTTAGAAGCCCATAAACAAACCTCATACGATTTCTTTAGTTGCAGGCAAAAGATAAGAACGCATAGAAGAGGAAACCCTTGTGCACGGGAGAAATAGGAAATCCAAGTCGCATTTTTCACAAATGCAAGTCACCCAAAAGATTCACAAAAACAAGTGCACAACAAGAAAAACACATCGATTTTTGAAGAGAAAATGCCCAGAAAGTTAATCGCACACCTAGAAAGAAGAAAATTGCATAAAAAATCTCTAATACAAAGACTAATCACAATTTTCTTAGGACGCGACAGAAAAAAAAATTGACGAAAAAATCAGAGGTCTTTTCCCGCTCTAATACCATGTAATTGGTAAAATCTGAATATATTAAAAATTAAGAGGCAAACGCTCTTTATAGATTTTACAATAACGATCTTTAGAAAGCAAGCTAGATGTTTCTAAATCTACACTAAAGCTAACTAAAGCAAAACTAAACAAAAGAAAAGAAATAATGTAATCGACTAAATTACAATATTGAGAATTAAAACGAAGTAAATATTAATTTAATAGTTTTATGTAGGGTAATTTAATAGTTTTATGTAGGGTTATGTTGTGAGAATTCCTCTAGGATTGATAGTGTAGATCTCCTATGAAGCTCAAAGCTTTATGTTGTATTGTAACCAATAGTTGTTGATAATATATTGGTTTCGGTGCTTTGGATGCTAGGATTTTTTCTTCGCAAGGTTTCCCCAAGGTAGATCAGTGTCACTCTCTTTTGTGGTTGTTTCCATTATTCTTCTTCTTCTATCTTCTATTCTTGTTCATTTCTTTAGTGTTACTATGTTAGAATGTTGTTGAAATTTGTATCAAACAAATAATCTGTAACCTTTTCCTCACAGGATTAAGTAAGAAATTGTTTGCATCTTCCCTTTCATTTGGTATTAGTATTAGGCTAGCTTGTTCAACCTGTCGGAGTTTGTTGCAGTTGATCTTGTTTTGAGCAAGTAGACATGGCAAGCATTTCTAGAATGGTGGTGCACAGGTTGATGTCACCGATTTTGAGCTTTGGAAGATCAGCATGGAGGATCTCCTTGTTGATAGAGATTTTTGGGTAGCAGTTGTGGATCCAAAACCATCCAAGGTGAAAGATGAAAATTGGATTACAATTGATTAGAAGGCAAGGAGCCTCATTTGGCTTTGCCTGGCAAATTAAGTGCTACTAAATGTTTTAGGAGAGACCATCACCAAGAAGCATTGGAATAAGTTGTGGAATCTATATCAAACAAAGTCACTTGTAAACAATTTTTTTCTACATAACAAGTTGTATTCTTCTAAAGATGGATGATGGTGATTCAATGATGGAGCACTTGAATGCTTTATTGTGGTAAGCTTGTTAGCATATATGGATGTGAAGATGGACAAAGAGGACAAATGTATAAGTTTCTTGTGTTCTTTACCTAATAATTGGGGCAACCTGGTCATGTCAATAGCACCATCTCAAAGCTAAAGCTTGATAAGGTGGTGGGTGCATTGCTCTCTAGGAGTTTAGGAGAAAAACATATGAATCCATAGAAGATGCATTGACCATCAAAGGCCATTCTATTGAAGTTGCTAAAATAACTTGATAGGAGAAAGAATCTTCTGCAAGAACCTTCCACAAGAGAATACTATATTGCCAATACCAATATAGTAGAATACAATGTAAATGTACATTAAGACCCTTGTATATTGTTGATGTTTTTCATGACCGCATTAGAATAAACTAACGGCTCTATTCTCTGATCAAAGTATTCGCACGCTTAAGATTGCAAGAAAGTTCGTAGCTCAAGTTCCTTTAATGCTTTATTGTCGATGAATTTATGTCATGACCACTGATGTTTTCATGCGAATGATTTGAGAGATTCCTAATACTAATCGGAAATGTGCGAAAGTAAAGGGGTTTAGGCCTAAGAAACTTAACTATTCTATTCTAAATGCAGGATATGTGGAGCTTCGTTTCAATAGACTTCAACCGGATTTCACCTAGCCTCCGTCGGACAGCCTCAGCAAAATCAGTGCAATCTTCAAGGGAAATAGCGAAAGATGTTCAAGTTATGACTTAACATGCATACACCATCACAACGACGCATATAAGCATACAAATCACAACCGAAGTTAAACACAAAATAATGTCCAGTTGACCACACAAGGCGAACTTATCATCAACAAGCCGCTAGGGGTATGGAGTAAAGCGAAGCTATCTCAATGAAACACCACACATCAAAGTAAGCTACTTGCATGAATTTAAACTACTTGGATACGAAAGGAAGAAGAAACCTTGCTAGCATTTCATGACAAGACGAATTTCATCATCAATGAAAAGATCTATTATCATAAAATGTGTTACACAACAATCTCTTCAAAAGTTTTCAAAAGGAAAACTTTCTCTCTTCTCCAAATTATGCAAAAATGCTCTACAATGCTACACTATCTAATTCTAATGCTAATACTCTCTCAATGTCTACTGTCTACTATCTAATGTCTAATCTAATGCCTTACAAATGAGGGGGACTCCCCCTTTATATAGCTAGCCAAGTCCCAAAAGACTGCTAGGGTTACACCTCAGAGGCTGAATCGTACACCTCACTCTAAATAATATTGTCTCTAAAACCCCACAGGAGAGTGGTAATAACAAGCGCCATAATGTCCACCATCATCCTTCTAGAAGATTCCATTTGTAGACGCTGCTCACACCGTTTCTCGGATCTTCTTTCATGTTGTTCTTTGATTTTTCCATTTGAGGGTCTCTTTATTCTCTTTTTCATCTTGAGCCTTGAAAAATGTTTCTTAACACTTAGCCATTTTCTTGCAAATTTTCCTCCTTTGAGATTGTAACTCATCTTCATCGTGTTTCCACTTCAAGTCAACACACTAAGTCATCATCGTTTGGCCTCGACATTTCTCCTGCAAAACAAGCAAGGAGAGGGGTATTAGAATACTTCATGATATAAACTTAACTCACTTACCTGATTTTCATGCTTTGATCTCCAAGCGTTCATCGCCAACTTTGTGTTCAAGTTCATGCCTTAGATAAACTTCATCTTTGGGAAATTCATTTCACCTGCTGGAGCCCCGATAACCTCGATTTTATTCATTTCTGGCTCAAGTAAACTATCTTCACGAAGGATTGAAGTAAATTCACCTAGGCAGTTTCTTTCAAATCCATCGTCTGGAGAATTTCATCTTGAAAACACGTTTTCTTCACATTTGCCTTAGAAATTTTAAATTTCCCTTAGGAAAAATCATCAACCTGGTGCCCATTTAAAATCTTCATCCAAAATTTCCCTCACAAGCCGGTGGAAGACCTTTAAAATCAACTCTCATCGAGCAATCTTCAATACCCAGTAAGAAAATTTTCCAACGACAACCCAAGGGTACAACGAATCCAAGTTCATTTAATTTTCTTTGAATTTTGAACCTTAGAAAAATTATTTCCTCGCGGAAATTTAAATCCTTTCTTCACATCTCAACAGGAAGATTTCTGCCTCGAATTTGAGAAATTTTTTTTATCAAATTCCCTAGGAGTCGGCATTTATCAATTTCATCTCCGGGTAACTCGGCCATGTTTTGTGTACCCATCACCTCTCCAGACTTGAGCATCTTTCTAAGGAAGAAAATATTTGCGCCTTAGAAAATTTTTTAAATTACTTTGAAAATTTTGCCTTAGGAAATTTTATATCCAGCTCGATCAATTTTGCCTGTGAAAATATCAACTCCACTTAGAAAATTTTATTCATAGAGGTGCCTGGCATATTTTATTTTTCACTCACCATCTTGGATTTTATTTCACACTTAGAAAATACTTTCACTTGAAGTTCCAACGTCTTAGGAAAAAAAAATCTTCATCACATCATCTTATACCACGCCTAGCATTTTCATTTTCCATTCACTCACCACCTTTATACTTGAAGAGGAAAATCACGCCTTAGAAAAAATTCTCTAACACCTCATCACTTATCACCCTTGGCGCCACACACTTGAGAGAAAAAATTAAAAAAAAATCACGCCCAACATTTATCCTTACTACCTCACACGCCTTAAAACTTTTCCAACATCCACCACCTTGGCATTTTCAACGCCAAGCATATTAGCACTATCATCTTGTACTTGGCGCATTTAGAAGAGGATATTTAAAATTCACGCCTAGCATACTTATCAACCTCACCACGCCTAGAAGAGAATTTTCACCCACCTTTACCTTATTTACTACCTTTATTCACCTTTCACATCTCAACTTTGGGCGCATTTTGCATATACAAGAGGATGAAGTCTTTAACGCCTTTGACCACCTTGGAATATTCCCCACCTTGTTTTTGTCTTTACTTGCCCTTATTTGGGCGCATTTCTTATGTGGAGGAGGATAACTTTCTAACGCCTTTCCTTGTGACTTTTCAGCTTCTATTTTTTTTGTCTTCACTTGCATGCATTTGGGCGCATTTTGGCCCTTAAGGAGGATGAAAACATTTGACTAGTTTGACTTTATCCATCCAGCTTATGCTTGCCTGGGGCGCATTTGAGGTGTGGAGAAGGACGAATTTTACTTAGAAACTTTCACAACTTCCCTCCTTCTCCTTGGGCGCATTTTAGCATGGCAGGAGGATGAAATTCGTTGACTTTCCTTGACCTTTTCTTCTTGTTAACTCCTTGGGCGCATTTTGCCAGTGGAGGTGGATGAGAGTTGAAGTATGGGCGCATTTAGGCAAGGGTGAAGGATGAAATTCGTGCCTTAAAAAATTTTTTTTGCTATCAACCTAGAGCTGGGCGCATTTTGACCCCTGAGCAGGACGAACTTGCATCACTTTGAAATTTTTTATGCCTCCAGCTGGGATGGGTGCATTTTGAGGTGGCAGGAGGATAAAGCTCCAGACTTAGAAATTTTTTCATCTTTGCCGGTTTCTTCATGCCTTACTATAAATAGTAAGCCTCTTGATTTGGCACTTCTGAAGATTGGATCAACTTGAAATTTTGAACGTAGCATCCTCATAGCTCCGTTGTCCTGTCGACATTGCCATTTTCAGTCACCCTGCTATTTTTAGCCTGTTTCTGAAGGTGGCTTACTATAAATAGTAAGCTCATGTTTTTGATAGCTCCCAAGCCCTGATCGAGTTGAAATTTGAATGAGGCGATCCTCACCACGTGACCTTACTGCCGACACTGACGCATGCAACTGATTTACTATTTTTAGCCAATTTCCAAACTGACTTACTATAAATAGTAAGTGCTCCGATCGACTTGAAATTTCACCAGCAGATAGCCTGAAGAACGCTGATCGCGGTGGTTTACACCGGATTTTGAAGATTCTGAGTTTTTACGCCTATTTTTAGGCTCCAAAGCTAGAAACCCTAATTCACTCTGCATGCGTATCAAAAGATCTCCGTTTGCTCTCGTTTTTGCGGCACTGCGATCAGCTTGTGATTCTGAACTGCTGGGTGGTGGCTACCAGGACACACCTGCTAAAAATAGCAAGTTCCCTACTGAGTGAGAATCTCCGTTTGCTTGTCATACCATCGCGAAGATCTTGAAAAACCCAGAAGGAATATCCAGACATGCAAAAGAAACCTCGACATGCAAACCCTAAAAATAGCCTCGGAAGGCTGAATCCTGAAAGTGGTCATCTCGGCTTGCATGTTACATCATCGCGAAGATCTTGAAAAACCCAGAAGGAATATCCAGACATGCAAAGAAAAACTCTGCATCTGGGCCCTAAAATTCGTGCCGGAAGCCAGACTGCTAAAAATAGTAAGTTATCTGTTTTCGCTCAAATTTTGCACGCGAATAGTCTGATATGCTCTGAATGTTGTGTGACTATCGGAACCTCAAAAGTGCTGACAAATTGCCCTGAATTGTGCACTTACTAAAAATAGTAAGTACCTCGGAATCTGATAAATTTTGCTGAGAGCCTGCTGGATGTCTGCTGACAACAACATTAAGCTCAAATTTCAAGTTATTCACCTTGTTTGACTTCAAATTGGCTGGAAAGACTCAAACCCTAATTTCAGACTTGGCCAAATTCATGCTGAAGCTTGCAGACGGGAACGTCCCCAGAAAGTAGACCATCAGAAAAGAGACAGACAGAGAGAGAGAGACCAAAAACCAAAGCCAAAAAGACGAGAATGGAGCAAAAATTAGGGGTCCCCATCTTGAATGGGGCGATGTGTGAAAAAGGTCACAACACATCCTTATCCATTCTTTGAGGATAGAAAGAAGATAAGATGTAATAGTTGGCGTTTCCCGCTTTTTCTGCTTTTTAGGGTTTTAGTTGTTATCTTGTTTCTAGATTTAGTAATAAAGCTTGCTCGCTGAGCAAGCCCTAGATTGTGAAAGCAAGGAGATTTTAGGGTTCCCTACTCCTCTGCTTCTCTATAAATAAGAGCCTTTGCTCATTTATTTTCTTTAACCGTGCTTATGAGAACAAAACGCTGAGCCTATTGTGCCTTCTATTTGTTGCTCAAGTATTGTTCATTTGTATTGTGATAAGCAAATTGTTGAGCCTCTTTAGCCAACAAGGAGTTAGTGAGATTGTTGTTTTCTATTGTGTTAAGAATAAGTTTGCAAGCCTCCTTAGCTGCAATTTCTTATTCAAGGCATATTAGAAGGGAGTTTTGTTTTAGAGATTTGAGTAATAAAATCATGAGTCTCTTTTGCCTTGGTCTAAAATCTCAGATTTCCGTTATCTATGTTATGCTTTCATGATCTTTATTTCAGCTTACAGTGAAGTGTGTAGGTGTTTGTTGAGAGAGAGATTGTTAAAGTATTTTTGTCAGAGAATCTGCCTTGTTAATTTCTAACTTCTCTTGCTTTCACCACTGTGCTTGAGGAGGTTAGGGTACGTCTTTGAGATCCTAAGTTATTAAGTAGTTGAACCTTCTTATCCCGGAAAATCTCAGGCTGCTTGGCGTTTGTGTTTAAAAACCTTGTGCTCGCTGATCCAAAAGATAGGCAACTTAGTTTTAGTTTACTTTCTTTCAAACACCATCAGCAAGAGGGAGCTTCCCCTCCTAATTTGAAGAGCAGTTTATCTGTGCATAGCTGTCCGTTTTCAAATCCGCATTCCAGAGGTGCGAATTTAAACGCCAACACAAAGATCAAATGAAGGGAGAGTTTTAGAAGGTGCCACGACTTCCACTGAAGTTTTGATCGAAAGTGATTCGAGTGATAGTGAAAGTGGAGGAACGTTTGAAAATTTTAGAGATTTTGTCCTGAAAAGTGCGAAGCAAGAAGCGGAGCTGGGTAAAGATGCCTCCATCAAGAGTTTGCTACTCCCTAATTGGTGCAGAATCTATGAGGTGTTTCACTCTGAAATCACTTGTGCCATGTGCAAAGTGGCATTAGAGCAAGTTGCAAGGCTCGTTCCGCAAGCCTCATTGCAAGAAAAGTATCAGAAGATAAATGAAGAAAGGGATGTTCTTGTAGAGAAACTTGTGAAAGATGATAAAGTTCAGCCAATGATTGAAGAAAAGATTCCAGAAGCATACAATCAAGAAGATTCACATGATCAGCTCCCCAACACTATCATAGAAGATCAAGTATGGACCCTAAGGTTTGATGGATCAAAGTCGAAGAAAGGAAATGGAGCAGGATTTGAGCTGATTAGCCCGACTAGAGAGGCATATTTGGGTGCCTACCGAATCCAATTTTCGTGCACCAACAATGTTATTGAGTACGAGTCTTTGATTCACGGCTTGATCCTTGCAATTCAGAAGGGAGCCAAGATTGTGCACGCCTATGGGGATTCTGACATTGTGGTCCGCCAAGTAAGAAAACAATATGCTTGTCATGATAAAAGGCTCGGTCGTTACCGCAACAGAGTATGGGACTTGATCGAGAGCTTCGACGCATTCAATATAAAGCAAGTTTATAGGTCCAAGAACCCCATTGCTAACTCTC
>VDFB02103392.1:0-24731 GCA_007258455.2 Sequoia sempervirens | reverse complement strand
CATTGGGAGGGACTAGAGATGGTGATATATAGAGAGGGGGAGATAGAGAGGGGGAGGGAGAGAAAGGGATATAGATAGGTAAAGGAGGAGAGATAGAGAAGATGTCTTAAAGGAGAATTATCATATCTTTAATCAAATGGCATGCTACCTTGAGCATAACTCCCCAAGGACACATGCCATCCTTGGATTGTTGACATGAAACAACCAATCAAAATTTAGTTTCTCTTTTCCCTCTCTCTTTTCCTTTGTATCTCTTATATTTCTCTCTCTTTCTCTATCTTTTTAGTTTCTATATCTCTTTCTATTAGCTAATAGGCTACATATATTGTGAGATTTGAGCTTGAAACAAATATCATTCCTGGAAACCACTATTGTGTCGTTGGAAAACAAGTTTCAATTGCCATTTAATGGTAAACCAACTATAGTGTAATGGTAAAATCCTCTAAAATATCAGGTAAAAGCCTATATATACTATTATATAATAATAAATATAATTATATTATATATAATTTAATCTAATATTACTATTATATTAAATATATATTATATTAATTATATTTTGCATTGAGAGAACACCAAAGAAAATATAGAATATATACTTTCATGAAGAAAGAACATGAATGCATACTATTAATCTACAAGAATGAGCTACAAAATATAAATCTAATATAGTTAATATATATTTAACTAATATATACTTAACTATATTGTACAATATTAAAACCTAGCTAAATGGCACCATAATTTTTAATTTAATTAACATACTCTAAAACCTAACGAAACTAGGTTGTAGCTTGTCAAATTGGAGAAGTGAAAGGTCAATACCGGCGCTGAGGAAGAGTTTGGAGTTAAAACAAGGTCAATACCAACGTCAACGAAGAATAGAGGAGTGAAAACAAGGTCAATACCGGCGCTGAGGAAGAGTTTGGAGGAGTGAAAACAAGGTCAATACCAGCACCGAGGATGAGGTTGAGGGCACTCAGGGAAAATTGAAAACCAAGGGACAATGAGTACTGTAAGTTTGGCACCCCCATTCTCTTTAACCTGCAATTTTCATGCCTATTTTTCAAAGATCTTCTCTTACATTGGCACCCCCAAAGGTCTAGGATTTCATCACACAAAGCCTTCATTGCACGATTTTGAAGCAATTGTAGACTTAGTCCAAGTATATGCTAGGCTAAGCTAGATCTAATGAATGGAAATAGAGGCATACAATTCTTCTTTAATACCTCCACCACAAACATATGCAAGGAAAGGTCTCCTCCATTCTTGGTAGTGATAACCTCCTCCACACACAACCCTTCAAAATTATGAATAGAGGAATATAATCTTTGAAGAACTCAAAGTTGATTCTCTCCTACCTGATGCAATTAGTCATTTTATCCTTACAAACATTTATAGTGATTACTAGAGGCACATAGACCAATTCTTCATAATAGAGAATTTGATCATACTTTTCCATTGATGGCATTATGAGAAAACCTTAGGTTAAATGAATAATTCCTAGCTAATTTCTTTAAATCATTTCCAACCATATAAGAGAAGACCACTGCTATGTGTACTTGGATACCATGGAGAAAGGCTCTTTGGGTTCTTTCATCAATCAAGGCATTGTTAAATTTTAACACCTAAAAGTGAGAATGAAGAATCTTTCCTAGGATGGTGGCCATCCCATTATAGCTCTTAGAGTTGTTAGAGATATTTTTGTTTCAAAGTAGAGATTGGACCATCAAATAGTGTCACCATGACTCTACCAATATATCCATCAAATTGACAAACCCTAACTTAACAACCACAAATTCACAAGAAAATTACCCCTCTCAGCCCTAGGGTATCAATTCAATGCCAAGTTTCTTGCTTTAACAGACCCCTAAATGCAATGAAACTCTATCATACCATTTTTCACACCAATCCATTGAGTTACAGTTCCAAGATAGTGGGTGGATTGGTGGATGTCATTTCTATTTAGCCCTCAAACCCTTACACAGGAAAAATAGGGCAGCCCCTGTATTTGATTGTTTTCTCCCATAAAACAGTGATCTTAGAGCATATCAAGCTTGTACGAACACATATATTTATCTACACCAATGATCTCAGAGCATTTCAAGCTTGTACGGATCCATACAACACAAAATAACTTTAGAAAAAAGAGTAAAAACATAGAAAATTGCTTCAAGAACGTGGTATTTGATATAAAATTTTGGTATCAACAATTGCAATGGGATGGGAATACAATATGATAAAAGTGGGATAAGAAATGCATCTTTTGAAGCATCAAACCAAATTTGCTGCTATTTTTAGTCATGTAGGTGTCCAATAAACCACTTGGTGGTGTTTCCCTTCAAGTTTATTTGCTTGAATGAAGAGAAAAAGTCCTTTGATTACAATTACAAAGTACATTTGAGGCCTTGGTTGTGTAACTGGTGGACCATAGTCACACTTAACACTTGTTACAAAGTTTGGAAGTTAAAACATTAAGTAGATTTGATTTGTAATAGACACATTTGGACGGTAGTAACAATAAATTGCAATCTATCAAGACTTGATTACCTTATAACCTATCAAATTCTAGCGATGAGATGATAGATTTATCATAATGTCACCTTGGGATCACATCACCATGAAAGAAATTCATCCAACATCCTTGTGAGTGCAGGTACCACCAAATAGGTATTTATCAAATCTGTCTTCCTCGAGTAAGGGATATTCAGGAAGAGAAGAGGAAAGAAAGACATGTAGTAGGTCTAAAAGAGTGAGATCAAATAGAGGTCAAAAGGTTATAAGAAAATTCTATAAACACATGGAATTTTTTCTTTCAGAAGGGGGTCATGTTCTTATGATGATGAGAGCATAGGTGACATCAAGGTTCCCTTGAGGTACAAACATCTACAGAAACAATGGGTACCCAAGGAACTTCCTCCAATAAACACTGATTTTTGTGTCAATGAGAGGATTTATCACATAGCACCATCGTCATTACATGGTTTGGGATTATTTTGCATGGACGACATAAAGGTCTATTACAACAAAGTTACTAAATTGATGGAGTATGTCGGACCCTGTTATAGTTACAAATATTGGATGTAGTTGGTTCGATATACACGAATTATGTATAGGTATGCACTGTGAACAAATTATATACAACTAAAAGATAAAGATCAAAATAAAGGAGTGGCTATGTACATTGATGGAAGGCCAAAAGCATCAGGGAATATTGTAGGGTTTATAAATAGTACATGACCTAGGTCAACAAATAAGCAACCCAATTGCATATTTGAGGCATGCAAGGGAAACTGTTTATTCATATGTGATAAAATCAATAAATTTAGGGGAAGAGTTGATAATCAATTACAATTTGAATCACTTAGTTACAAACATAGTTACTATGGGGGTGGTACGTACTATGTACCATTTTACCCAACCTCCAATTAATGACTCCAATATACCATTTTATTCTTATATTTTTTTCGTAAGTCTATTGGTTTCATTTCGGTAATGTTTTTTTATATTTAATTTTTTGTCATAGCGAAACATTGATCGTACAGGGAAGGCTCTGATCCAGACCATAGATAGCGATGCATCTTCAGACACTTCTACCCAACAGGTTTACCTCATTGTAATTGTACAAATTAGATATGAGAAAAATGTTTTATTATTATGTTTTTTTCATAAGTTCCTTGAGTTAATTTCGATAATGTTTTTAATATTCTTGTTGCAGTCGGATGATCGGGGAAAGGAAACAACAATAGAGGAGAGCATCCATAGGGAGGTGCAGTCAATATTATGTGATGATGACATTGCATATTCAGAAAGCCCTCTCGATATGTTAAGGAAGACCCAAAAAAAATGCAATGAATAAATCCTTAAGTTGATATTCATAGTGTCTCAAACAGATGAGATAAGAGAGAGGGTTAAAATATTGACTGAGAGAGCACAAAACTTGCAAGTAAGTTGTCATGAGGTCTTTAATTATAACATAAGTTCATTCATGGTTTTATATTTTGTACTCTTTTATGTCATGAACTAAAATATGTGTTGTTTTTATAGGATTATTTGCGTCCTCATGATGCTGCTGGCCATGATCAGGGTATTGCAGGTGCTACCCAAGGAGTAGGGGTTGGCACAAGTGTCGATCCTGATCTTCCTATGTATACATCACATCATTCGACCCCATCATCCATGCCTATATTGTCATCTCAAATGTCAGCAACACATACCATGCAAGCATCGGGTAGTGCACCCTCTCGCAGTGAACACATGCTAGAACATGTGTCAGGACATGTACTTGGGGATGCACAGGCCACTAGTACTGGTGATGTTTTAGTAGCATTTCTTGGGTCTTCCCATATTACTAGTACGAGAACATTGTTGGTCACATTTTTGGTGACCGAGGATTTCATTCCCATAAAGATAGAGAAGGTCCCAGGTACTTTAAACATTTTAATTATTATTATATATAATCGAATTGAAATTTACTTATTGATCACTCTTTTTAGACTAATGATCCCATGATCATTTTGTAGGAAATGATATTTTTTATAAACATCTAAGTGATATTACATTGGAGCTCTTCGGGCCACCATACGTACATGGTGGAATGCCCAAAATGAAGATTTAAAAGATGAGCTCATTAACCATTTAGTTGTGTTGTTCGGTGATAAAAAATTCAACCAAACGAAGGTCCTTAAGAAAGCTAGTACCTATCTAAAGTATGTGAGGGACCAATATAGGTCACATTTAGAGAAGAACAAAAAGTATGAGCATCCCCCCATGATTTCAGAGAGGGAGTGGAAGGACCTAGTGTCATATGGAAAGGAGAAGGCTAAAAAGAAAAAAGGAAAGACACCACTGGGCGGAGGAAGGTATGTGATACTATCAACAATGTAATTATATACTGATTACTCTTTCTTTTTACATAATCTAATGTATTTCAAACTTTTCATAGGCTACCCGAAACATCAAAGGCAACAAAGGCAAGACTAGAAAAACATAGGCAACACAAACTTGGCTCTAGTGGTTATATGAAATTAGCCGCACGAATTGTAAGTATCAATAAATGAAATATTGCATCCAAATAATAAATTGAAAACAATTTTGGTTTTATCACACCATAGAAGAAAAAATCATGATCTTAAGCAAAAATGTAGGGCTTTGAATTCAATAGAGTGCCCACAGAAGAGGACCTGAAGATTTCCTTCTAGCAAGGCTATGGAGCTGCGGCTGAATGCCTAAGAGTCTTGACTAGGCAAACACAATCTTCCACTGAATCCGACACATAGGGAAAAAAACTCAATAAAGTTTATTTAAAATTGAATACTTCTGCAATCTATTCAATATTAATTTTCACCATAAAGTAATTACATTGCCTATTTTTTTAAACAAACAAGCAATGATAATACTACACATGACATTGGAATGTAGCCTGGTGAGGGTGGAGCACAACTTGCAGATGAAGGTCATGGTGTGCATCTAGGTACTAGATGTATTCATGTGCTATACAAAACACAATATGGATTAATACAATTAAACATATATAATTACAATTGGTGTATTAATTAATGTAACCTTTCGTGTTTTAAATTTAGAGCATGTAGAGCGTGATCAACATGTTGAGCATGATTAGGCTAGAAGATTAGGAACATGATGTGGCCCCATCAGGTAAAGAGGACCACTCTAATGTTCTTTTAAACATATTTAATTGCAATTGGTGTATTAATTAATGTAACCTTTTGTGTTTCAACTCCTGATCAGGATTTAGAGGGTGTTTAGCATGTTGAGCATTAGGCTATAAGAGAAGATCAAGAATATGATGTGGCCCCATTAGGTAAAGAGAACCACTCTAATGTTCTTTTAATTAATGAAATACTTGTAACAATAATAATAAAACATATCAATTTAACATTTTTTGTTATTGCAGTAGACCCCCCTTTTCAGTGGCATCCATGTCGTGAGTACATGACTAGGCGTACATTAAGATCACAAGAGAGGGTAGAACAAATGAAGGGGGACAAATGATTTAGAAAATGATACTCCACTTTTTATTTTTTTATCTTCAAAAAAAAAACAAAAAATAAAGTGATTGTAATCATATTATGAATGAATGTGAATATGTTAATGAATTAATGTTATATGTTAATGAATGAATGTTATATGTTAATCAATGAATGTTATATGACAATGAATGAATGTTATATGTTATTAATGGATGAATGAATGATTAATGTTATATGATTGAGTATGGGGAATTGAGAGTGATGTGAAGGGGGGAGGGGCCAAATGAGCTTCCACCATCACGTGGTTGGCCCTGTTAAGTAGATAATATTAAACTATTCTCCAAAAAAAGAGAAGCTCAATAAGGTAATGAACTTTTCAATATAAGAAATGCATCATTTGAAGCATCAAACCAATATGAAAAGATGAAAGAAAGTGCTAACTTTTCACTATGGTGGCAGAAAAATGATTCTTTATTCCTTGATGCCTTTATTTTCCAAGCCAATTTCTCCTGATTTGCATAGCTTTGCCATGTTTGTGGATGTGATATGACTCCTACACAAAAAAAACATGTACCAGTTTATGGCCTTCAATCCAACTACATCCAAGTATCTTTTTAATTCCTTTATCTTTCATCAATTTGTTTACTATTTGAACCTCGTACAAATGTTTTAGATGAAGAAACCATTTTTGTAAAATGTGCCTCCAGTTGATTAAAGTGAATCTATGCTCTGTATAATAATTTGAAGTTGTTTCCATTTCAATGTTCTAAGTTTAGTTTGTTTGTATTGATTTCTATGAATACCATATTGTGTTGTGTGTGGATTTCGTTTCAAAGCTTTGTTTCTTTCATTTTTAGTGGTGACATAACTCTAAAATTTGACTTTTTTGCATAACAGGTTAGTGGAAAAATTGACAACTTTGAAGGGTTTAGAGGCTCAATTGAGATAAACACACGAATATTTGGATCTTGTTGTTGATGGAAGGCTTCCACTTAACCATGGAATTTTTTTCATATGTTTTGTACTGATTTTCAGGAGCTTGAAGAAGAGGGGAAGCACCCACCTGACCTCCCAAACCTTAAGAGGAGAATAAAAGAGGGTAATGTTTTAATTTTGATTGTTGCTGCATTTTTTTCAAGATTACAAGGCATCACTTGTTTCATCTATTTGGACTATGTTTGATAGTGTTCATTAATGATACATATCGATCCTATCTCTATCAGTTGTTAGAGTTATGTCCAATTTCAAAGCTTTAAGGAAAAATGGGTCTACTCCGAAGACTATACTAAGCGGCTCGTTGCCGATTTGTCTGTATATTATAGCTACAATGATTATTTGATTGCCATTATAGCACTTTGTTTGCAACTTAGTGAATTTTAGAATAAGGTTAAATGAGCTAATATTGTGCTAAATGATTGTAAATTGTGGTCTCCAAACTTCAGATGTTCCTTGCTACTGAAGCAGTAGAACTTGTTGAAGCAAACAGAGCTCCTCCACCTATAGGCCTCCAGACCAACACTTTAAAGTTCAGTAGCTCGAATAGCCAATTTACAGTTGAATAAAATACTTATTGCTCACCCGAGTAACCAAGCATCTATTTTTGGATGTTATTTTCCTACATTGATTTTCCTAAAACAAACACATGAAGCATGCGTGAAAAATATACCAATTTTCCTAAAACAAATGTAGGGACTATTCACAAAAGATATCCTAATGTGCATAAAACAAATGCAGGAAGTACCCACAAGAGATGCGTTGATAAACACAAAAAACACACCATGACCTTGAGAACCTATAGGTACTATTATAGCAAAGTGGAACACAAAATCTTACTTCATACCAACCTCACTACTCTATGATACAAATATATATTTAGGAGATTGTGATAGAGGTAGAGAAATATATGGATAGAAAGAGATAGAGAGAGGACTGAGAGTGATAAAAAGATGTCTTCATATTGCTGCAATATCTTGTTGAACCTTTCTTGCTGCAATGGGGTTGGCATATTTGTGTGCACTATTATTGTGTGTACTTGCTTGTGTAGGTGCATTTGTGGATTGTCAGAAACACAAATTTCTATGTGTGGGCAATGATCTTGCAACATTGTTTAGTAGAGACCAAAGCTAGTTTGGCTTGTGATGTTAACTCAAGGAGGTTAAGTTTCCACTTGTCATTATGTATTGTCCATTTTTGTGCCTTAAAATGGTAAATTCCATCATGATCATACACTCATGGTTGTCCAATATTAACAAATTATATCTTTTTATGTATAATTTTACTTATCTCCTTCTCTCGATTTTAAATAAGTAATATTATTTTTCAATAATATTTTAACCAATAGATGTGTTTGGCAGAATTCACAGACTCCTATGCCTACCTTGAAAGAGCTCACTGATGGAGAGCAAAGGCCACAAAAGACTCTCACTAACAGGAAATAAGTATATTATTTTGACCTTCTGGAGGAGTATCTATCTCTTCTATTTGTATTTCTAGTTATATCACTTTTTTTCTTAGGCACATTATATTATAAAGCTCTGGCAATTTTTTTATTCCCTTACACTACATTTTTTGTTATTTTGGTTTTAGGAAAATCTAGATGCATTGATCAAGTGTATCATAGAAGATGTTGGCTTTAGTAATGGAAGACCTATAGTTGCATGTATCATCTATAAGTCACTTCTCCAATGGAATTCATTTGAAGTTGAAAGAGCAAGTGTTTTTTATCGTATCATTCAAACGATTAGTTCAACAATTGAGGTATCATTGATTCTGTATTTCTCTAGTTCTGAGTAGTTTATGCGAATTGGCCCTACAGAATATAATGATTTAGTCAAAATTTTATAATGATTTACTCATGTAAATTTATCAATAATAACTACATTTTGAGTTAGAAAAGGATGTAATTGGCCCTACAGAATATAATTACCCACAGTCACCTCATTCTACTCTTGAAAATCCTTCTAATCAAAGATATTCTGGCAAACAAATCACATCAGCATGAGCTAGTATGGCTCTTCTCGACCTATTATGGGTTAGAAGCACTTTTTAGCACATTGATGAGACATCAAAACTATTGTAGCGATGATGATTACTAAAGAAGACATATCAGGGAGATTGGCTTATGGTCTCATCGATGAAGAGAATCTATTGGCAAGACAAGTCATCTCGGCATAAAAAATATATGTTGGCCCGAACGTTTAAGTCTCACCGATGAAGTTTCATCGGTGAGACCATCATTTCTTTCACCGATAGGAGCACTAAGAATATATCAGTGAGACATACCGGGTTGGGTAAACATTTAGAACTTACCCCAAAGGTATAAGTCTTGTTGATATACTTCCTCATGCTCTATCGATGAGACCACAAGTCAGTCCTCCTGATAAATCTTAAAAAAAAAAAATTGCAATATTTTGTCGAAATTTCGACGAACTAGTCCGACAAAAAAAAAAGTTCGACGAGGTTGCTATAGCTCTGACACAATTTTGATCTCATTCCGATGGCGAGATTGTCAAACAAATGATGCATTTTTGTCAGAGTATCAGGGAGATTGGCTTATGATCTCATCGATGAAGAGAATCTATCGGCAAGACAGGTCATCTTGGCATGAAAAATATATGTTGGCCCAAACCTTTAAGTCTCACCGATGAAGTTTCATTGGTGAGACCATCATTTCTTTCACCGAAATGAGCACTAGGAATATATCGGCGAGACATAGCGGGTCGGGTAAACATTTAGAACTTACCTCGATGATATAAGTCTTGCCGATATACTTCCTCGTGCTATGTCGATGAGACCACAAGTCAGTCCTCCTGATGGCAAGATCATCAAACAAATGACGAATGTTTGTTGAACTTTCCAGCAAACTTGGTCACAATTCCAACAACCTTCTCATGTTGTTTCGACGATTTGGCAGAGGCATGCCATGTGTGTTATGGCTATTGTTTTTCGCTAGATTGACACACTTTTCGTCGATATTCTGATGAACACGAGGTCCTTTTTTTGTGGCAGCAACCAATGAAGTTTAGTTGTGATTTCAGGGTAAGTGCACAAAGTTGAGTCCACGAAACGTGAAAGTTTTTTCCTTAACCAAAAAATTGAAATCGACATTGAGGAAACGGGATCCCGATTTTAATAAACGGGATCCCAATTTTAATAAACGGGATCCCGATTTAAAAATCCCATTATGGTTCGGGATCCCGAGCTTGAGACGGAACGGGATCCCGCTTTTTAAAAATTGGGATCTCGTTTCCCATTGGATTCCGAACCGATGGAAAAGGCATGGGATCCCGATTCTCATGAAATAGGATCCCGATTACTAAAAAATGGGATCTCGATTTCTATAAATCGGGATCCTGTTTTGTAGAAATTGGGATCCCATTTTGTATTGCTATTTATTTTAAAAAAAAGATTTCACTGCACAGCGGATGGGACCTCGAGTATTGGCGATAGCGACCCCCACAATCAGCTACAGGTACCCCCCTACATGCCATTTTTTTGCATTTTTTAATTTTGAATTGAAATTTTGAAGAAAATAAGTGAATTTAGCATGTTTTTTTAATTTATTTCATGTTTTAAGTATTTTTTTAAACTATTATAGTGGAAATGAATAATTGTAAAAATAGATGAAAAAATGCAATGAAACCTGAAGGTTTTTTACTAAAAATGAAAAAATGAACCTTGAATTGAGTTTTAGAAAAAAAATTTAACTTTTGAAACCTAAATTGTTTGATTAAACCCAAAAAAATTGAATTTGAAAACCCTAATTGAAACAAAACAAAAAAATTTGCATTTCAAAACCCTAGAAATCGAAATGAAATAAAAACATTGCATTTACAAATCCAAATCAAGCTTTTTGAAACCCTGAATTCAAATCAAACGAAAAAAATTGAATTTGAAAACCCTAGTTTGAATTGAAACGAAAAAATTGCATTAAAAACCCTAATTGTTTAAAATTGAAACCCTAAATTGAATTGGAACAAAGAAATTGTTAAAACCCTAAATTGGAATCGAACAAATCATTTTGATTTTGAAAACTAGGTGATTTCGAGCTCAAAAAAATTCATTTGCATTGCTTAAATGTTTTAAATTTTATTTGCTTTGTATGGAAAAAATGATATATATTAAACTTTAGTTTCAATGTGAAATTATAATTAGATTAGAAATCAATATGTTAAAGAATAGTTAAAATTCATAAAGTTTATCTTGATGTTTGTTTGCAAATTTAGTTAGCAAATTCAGTAAATCTAATTGCGTACAATCAATTCCAATTGACACTAACTTGCAAGTCTAAATTATGCCAAGGGCCACCCAAACTTCACCCTAAGTTTGCTAAACCCTAGACCCTAAACTGCAAAATCTAAACCCTCAACACTAAAGCATTTGAAATTTATGAACCCTAGACCCTAATCTTTCATTGGACATACCTAAAATTATGTAGGTTCAATGTCAAGAATGGGTCTATTTGTAGATTTATGAAAACTATTTTGAATATCTAGAATGCCATAAAAGTATAATTATAGCAATTCCAATTGGAAACACTTGGGTACATATATATCATATGAAATTTAAATCTAGGAAGGTGTCTATTATATAGGAGAGTTGATAATACATGGAAAGAGGTTTGTATGGGAATATATGTATTAAGAAAAACATACCACATGACCTCTATAGGATTTTTAAGATGTGATCCTAGATAATAATCCACCCATCCTCAATCATAATGGATTCTTTAACAATTAAGAGAGATTCAATAACCATAAAATTACTTATATTTTGATAGTATATAGATTTATGTGGAAGGATAGAAATGCATCAATAAGGAGACCAAGATGGAACCATTTAACACCTACAAGGTACACCTATTACATGGGAAAGGGAGGAGGTACATGATGATAGTTTGGAGGAACTACATGCTATTATTACAATTTAGAGATAGGAGGATGATTCATATAAAATAAATATAATTAAATATTTATATTATTTAATATATTATATTTAATATAATATATTAAATAATATAAATATTTAATATCATAAAATATAATATAAGATTACAATTAAGGAGAGGTAATGTTACAATTTACTTGGGGTTTTAATGAGGATTAGGCTTAAGATTCAATTAGGTTTGTAGTAAATAGTTAGGTTACCATTAGGAATATATAATAAATATTAATATAATTATAATACAAATATAAATTAATTTAAATATAATATAATATAGGAATACATTTAAGATTAGGTAAAGGTTATAATTTAATTAAGTTTCAATTAGGTTTGCAATTCAATTAGGATATGGTTAGGGGTGGGGATCATTTAGCATTCTATTATTGTTAGAGTATGGGTTACATTTAAGATTATTGTTATTTTTGTGATATGTATAGATTGATTCATTTTTAACATGATACTTTTTTTTATTAGAGGGGTAAACACTTTTGACCTAGAGCTAGATGGAACCAATGAGGCTATAGTATGACTAAATTTGGACCTCACTAGACATCTAGATCCCCTTAAGCCATCCTATCACCTTAAATCATAAATCGATTTCTTAAGGGGTCCCAATATGACAAATTTCTTAAGGGGATCAAAAGAAGTTCTTAAAATTTGGTGAAGTTTCCCCAAGGCAACCAAATTTAACAATAATAAGATCGTGCAAGATTATAATATGAATGAGATTTCATGATCTAGGTTGGTCAGTTGAAACAAGAGTAGATCTCAATCAACTATTCCACAAGAAAATGTTCTTCACTAACTTTACCAAGTTCATTAAATATTTCAAGGGGCACCAAAACTTTACCCTAAGTTTTGTAAACCCTAAACCCTGAACTCTAAAATCTAAACCCTAAACACTAAACCATTCATTTTGTCCTTAAAGGCTCTTAATGAAATTTGGTTGCATTGGGAAACTTCACCAAATTTTATTCACTTGAGCCATGTCATTTTCTCCTAGGACCTCACTAGACGTAAATCCCCTTAAGCCATCCTGTCACCCTAAATTCGATTTTCTTAAGGGGATCAAGAAGTTCTTAAAATTTGGTGATCAAAGTTGCCATCATGATCTAGGTTGGTCAGTTGAAACAAGAGTAGATCTCAATCAACTATTCCACAAGAAAATGTTCTTCACTAACTTGCAAGTTCATTAAATATTCCAAGGGGCACCAAAACTTTACCCTAAGTTTTGTAAACCCTAAACCCTGAACTCTAAAATCTAAACCCTAAACACTAAACCATTCATTTTGTCCTTAAAGGCTCTTAATGAAATTTGGTTGCATTGGGAAACTTCACCAAATTTTATTCACTTGAGCCATGTCATTTTCTCCTAGGACCTCACTAGACGTAAATCCCCTTAAGCCATCCTGTCACCCTAAATCGTGATTCAATTTTCTTAAGGGGATCAAAGAAGTTCTTAAAATTTGGTGATCAAAGTTGCCATCATGATCTAGGTTGGTCAGTTGAAACAAGAGTAGATCTCAATCAACTATTCCACAAGAAAATGTTCTTCACTAACTTGCGAGTTCATTAAATATTCCAAATTCTAACCCCTAAACCCTAAACACTAAACCATTCATTTTGTCCTACCCAGGATCATAAAGTGAAATTTGAACGTGTAGGAAAATCCACCAAATTTCATTCCCTTATGCCATGTAATTTTGTCCTAGGATCTTACTACATATATCCTTAAGTTATCCTATTACCCTAAACCCTAAACTCTAAAGTCTAAACCCTAAACCCTAAAGCCATCATTTTTTCTTGGAAATATTAATGAAATTTGTTTGCCTTAGGCAACTCCACCAAATTTTATTCCCCTAAGCCATGAAATTTTGTCATAGGACCTTACTACATAGATCCCCTTAAACCATCCTATTACCCCTAAACCCTAATCTCTAAACTCTAAACCCTAAACCCTAAAGCCATCAATTTTTTCGGTGGCTCTTAATGAAATTGAGTTGCCTTAGGCAACTCCACCAAATTCATTCCCTTATGCCATGTATTAATTTTTTTTCCTAGGATCTTACTACATGTAGATCCTTAAGCTATCCTATTACCCTAAACCCTAAACTCTAAATTCTAAACCCACTAAACCCTAAACCTAGGCATCCACTTTTCTTTAAAAGGCTCTTAATGAAATTTGGTTGCCTTAGGAAACTTCACCAAATTTTTATTCACTTGAGCCATGCCATTTCTCCTAGAGTTACTCACTAGGCGTAAAATCCCTTAAGCCATCACAATGCTTTCAAAATATGAGATTGATTTTTCATAAGGGGTTCCAATATGACATTTCTTAAGGGGATCAAAGAAGTTCTTAAAATTTGGTGATCAAAGTTGCCCAAGGCCCAGCCAAATTTAACAATAATAAGATCCTGCAAGATTATACAATATCAATAGTTAATTGTATTTTCATTCAAATAACATGTGCCTTAGACATATAAATGAGCCTTACATATAATTTTATCATTTGTATTCAATTATTTAAGGCCATTTATATTGACTGGTTTAAAGGTATTTCCTAAACATGTATCTTACATTCGGAAATTACAAATCTAATGCAAGTTCACTCATATCTTAAAGATCACATGGATCCATTCAATAATATTCGCAATCCACCTCCACGCCATCCATCTCCAACACCTTCACCTCCACCTCCGCCCACTCCACCTCGTAACCCCCCACCTCCACCACCTGAAATCAATGAGCATGCTCATTTGCAAGCACAAATCAATGCTTCTACTAGAACCATCCAAGATCAAATCAACATTATTTAAAATGAAGAATGTGTCACACCTCCTATGAGGATGTTCGCATCTAGGATGCAAACCCTTGTTGTTACTGTCAGGGCTATGGATGGGATTGTAGATGAGCATCGACAATGGCTAGAGGAGAGGAGAACTCCTGATTTTGAAAAGGAAAACACAAAGAAATGAAGATCTATGCAGTAGAGAGCCATAATAGTTTATAAATTAAAACAATGATCTTAAATAGTTATGAATTTATAATTTTGGTGAACGATGGATATTTTGTGTGATGAATTTATAAATTTGGTTCCAAATGGATATTTTAGTGACATGAATTTATGATTTTGGTTCTAGATGGATATTTTTAGTGACATGGATTTATGAATTTGGTGGAATTTATGAACTTATAATGAATAGTATATATTTTATGACTATCTACTAGATCATGATTTCTCCTGCTGAAAAATTGTAATATATATGTGTGTGTGTGTGTGTTAGACATAAAATGAGATTTTGTGAATGTTTCAAGTTTATGGTTTAGTATGTATGTGCATGTATTAAAAATTTGCATATATAGTTCTTAAATTTTGAAATTTGTATGTATGTACATAGTTTAGTTTAATGATTTATGCAGCATGCAAATTATGCATCATATTTTATTTTAAATGTACATGTACATACATTTAATTTTGAATTTTGTATGGACATGCTCTTGAGTTGAACAATCAATGTATATATATGTGCATTTCAATTAAATATATTATCTTAATATATATGTTGCTCATCCTATTTCAATTAAATATATGATCTTAATATATGTATGCACATGGACTATTTTGTATGATTTAATGCAGGTGCACATTTATATCAAGCATATCATGGATAATTTTAACATTGATGATATCATCAATCCACCACTTCAGCCACAGCCAGATCCACCTCCCTCCCCCCTCCACCTCCACCTCCCCCTCTACCTCCCCCTCCCCCTCCACCTCCCCCTCCCCTCCACCTCCACCTAATATGCCACATCCAACACCTATCGCATCTGACGAGGCTTGCTTGAGAACATGAATAAATGATCAAGTTGCATCCTTACAAAATCAAATCAATGCTATGTAGAGTCAAGCATTGATTCCTCCACATGTGAGACATTTTGCATCTGCAATGCAAAACGTTATTGATTCCATCAGGATGATCGATTCTGATCTTGATAGGCATCGACGAGACAGAGAACAAATGAGACAATTTTATTCTGATGGTCTCTCTTACAAACAAATATTAGACCTTAAAATAACGAAAGCCCATCTAGCCCCCTACTTTCTTGACCCCGTTACTCGACAACCCGTTCCACCCAACAAATCTAGAATATCCATGAGGTGGTGCATACATCCGCAAATGAGTGTACATTTTTGGGATCGATGGTATATGGTTTTTGATAGTCCCCCACATGCTAATTGGGAGTGCCCGTTGTATTTTTTTAGAAAACTGTCTGTAGAGTTTGTTTTGGGGCAAAAGCCCAATTATTTTGATTGCAGTGTTTTAGGGTGTTGGTGGCGGCATGCCACAACAAGATTAGGGGCAAGGGTTGATCCCCGATGCCCCATGCATGCACAACCCCTTGTTGTTGCTCCTGGTCCTCCCATTCCTACACCTGTACATCATCAAGCTCTGGTCTCAACATTAGGTTCCCTTAGTACACTCGCAGGAGACCTTGATTAGCATGCTTCTGCGATAGCAAGTGGGGAGCATAGAGACGATAATGATGATGGAGGAGTTTTTTTATGGAGCTTGTCCGAGTACCACTCCAGGAGTGTCGAGGCCCGTCCCCCATATATGTACTAGTTGTCATCAAGTATGCTATGGACCTGATCAGGCCACACCTAGTTTAGGTGGACGGGGAGATTTTGATGGTTCATCTGGTCGCATCAGTTCATTTGTAGAGTTCCTCGTAGCAGAACATCACCTTGAGGACACTACGACACAGGTATAAATATGCATCTAGATGTACGTTCATTTATAGGAATTTTTATGGTTGTATATATGAAAGAAAAGTTTGTAATACATTTTAACAATCAAATTGTTTGGTGTACAGATGACACTAACGATGCAAGGGAAATCATCTGTTCCACGAGTACATACATCGACACCGGTCATAATTGGCAACCCTTATGGGATATTTTGATTTCAATTTTAAAAATTATATATGAAATCATAAATTATTTAACTTGAGTTTTAAATTTATAATTGAATCACATATATGTTTCAAATATTCATGTTGGTTTAGGTGAGTCAATCGGCATCCACGTCCATTCCTCCTGAGGGATTGTCAAGCACTCCTCCACTATCGAGCGTAATAGATCAGGGGCAGGTACATTCATATTGTAAATTTGTTTAAAGTTTACATTAGTATAGTTACAATTTTATGAGTTTTGAATTCACTAGATATATGAAACACATGCATGCACACTTGTAAATATTATAAGCATTAAATGTCTATGTACATGTATGTCTAGGTTGATACCATAATAAGAATGGGCATTGGGCAAACATTTGATGTTGCAGTTACTCGTGAGGCCACTGATTTCCAGGTTGTTTACAAAACTTTCTACAAAAAATGTGCAAACTTGAATATATATGTATATATTAACCTAATTGAATTGTACATGCTTTAATTTTGATCTTGTAGGACTTTGTTGGTACAACTTTCAGCCCTAACCCAGACATAGTTACACCACTAGGAGGACATGTAGAGCGTGCTCTGCATCAAATGGTAATTTAATTTTTTATTACATTTAAAGCAAACTATAACCTAAATTGAATATATACATAATATGATATTTTCACATATTATTTTCTTTATAGCATGAGACACATCTTGTAGTTGAGCATGTACTGCATAAAGTCCCTCGAGAAGAGCCTTAGTGCAATAACCCTCTAATACAAGATAATTAAAATATGATAAATTCTGAATTAAATTGAATTAAAAAATTTAGTTGTAGAGCTGTACATCTAATTCTCAATTTCTTGTCTTGTTTATGTAGATTGATTTAGAGAATTTAGAGGTTTCCTTCAAAGACTCTCAGACAATCTTAGATGTAGATATGATGGTAATTTAATTTTATGATGGATTATAAATTAAATTGTCATTAAATCATTTTTTATTGTCTTACATCTAATTTCATCTTTCTCTTATGTATAGAGTGTTTTAGGTCATCCACATAGTCCACATGGTGTGAAGAGGTCTCTTGATTATAGAGATAGTGCATGACCTAGAAACATGTGATTTTATGTAAGCTATATCATATTTCATGGACTATATTTCTTGTTTATCATGTACTCCTGCTGACTTTAATATTTCATGTGCACTTAATATATCGGTTTCATGCACTTAATATGTTACATAAATTATGGACTTTATTATTGTTTGAAATTTTAATTTACACATGTACATTTATGCATTTTATGTTCATAGTCAAGACATTAATATAGGACATTAATGTGAAATTTAGTGATCTCATACATGGATTAATATAGGACATTTTAATATTTACAATAATCAGTCAATAAATCATAATTTACAAACAAAAGCAATCTATTTATATACCAGAAATTTAGGGTCTAAACCTGAATTGCATTAAAATATGGGTCAAGTGGACATGGATCTTATGCTTAAAATGTGTAGATGCACTTCCAAAATCTACATAAGTTATTATTTTAATATTATTTGGAAATAATCATGTGAATGTAAAGTCTTTGGATTACTGCATATTTAGATTAATATCAAGTTGGTAATGAAAGTCTTTAACATGTCAAATTTAACTATAGGAAAAATTGAGAACATTTCAAAAAGGAAAAAATAGTTATAAAATCAAAATAATCTTCAACTATAATAATGATTGCTCAAAATACACATGAATTAACACTGTACATGAATAGTAGAAATCTTCCAACATAAAAAATCTTCAATATTTTTTAAAAAATTAAGAACATTTCAAAAAGGAAAAATCACTAATATTCTATTTTATTTAAAATTAACATATATATGTAAATAAATATTAAAATTTTAAGGCTTTACTAAAGGTTTTATTGTACAAAAATATAGCAACTTAGGATTAAGGTTAGGGCTATAGGAAAAAGCTTTGGGTAAAGGTTAGGATTAGGACACAACTAGAGTTAGGGTTAGGTTTCAATTAGGGTTAGATACAACAAGGCTTAGGGATATGATTAATTTTAGGACAGGGTAAGGGTTCAATAAGGGTTGGGTTCTAATAATGGTTAGGGTTAGGGTTCAATTAGTATTACAGTTAGAATCAGGGTTCAATTCTAACTCTAATTAAAATTCTAATCCTAACCATAACAATACCATAGAAGATTAGAGAATAAAAGCATTAATAAATACTATAAATAATAGTTCATCTAACACTAATTTATAAGTTGTCAAAACAAATAATGATGTCTTAAGGGGGTGTCTAAAGGGGTCATAATAGAACGCCTTAAGGGGATGTCTTAAGGGGTTATAATATGTCTTAAGGGGATGTCTACAGGGGTCATAATAGAACGTGATAATTAAGGGGATGTCTTAAGGGGTCTTAAGGGATGTCTAAAGGGGTCATAATAGAACATGTTAATTAAGAGGATGTCTAAAGGGTCATAATAGAACGGCCTTAAGGATGTCTTATTATAATATGTCTTAAGGGAATGTCTAAAGGGGTCATAATAGAATGTGTTAATTAAGGGAATGTCTTAAGGGGTCCTAAGGGGATGTCTAAAGGGGTCATAATAGAACATGTTAATTAAGGGGATGTCTAAAAGGGTCATAATAGAACATCTTAAGGGGATGTCTTAAGGGGTTATAATATGTCTTAAGAGGATGTCTTAAGGGGTCTTAAGGGGATGTTTAAAGGGGTCATAATAGAACATGTTAATTAAAGGGATGTCTAAAAGGGTCATAATAGAACGTCTTAAGGGGTTATAATATGTCTTAAGGGGATGTCTAAAGGGGTCATAATAGAACATGTTAATTAAGGGGATGTCTAAAAGGGTCATAATAGAACATCTTAAGGGGATGTCTTAAGGGGTCATAATACGCCTAAATATATAGAATATTGATTTGATACATAGAAGTACATAGAGTATGTTTAATTTTGTAAGTATGTATGTACATATATGTCATCTCAAAATGATGTTTGCAAAATTTGGATATGCCATCTGAAGAACATCTCAAACTCTGTGGTCTAGAATATAGTAGGTCTCACACCAATTGATATCAAAAGGTACAAGCAATATCAATGAAATCATCAAACATACATATTTTAATTTATATAAAACCATTCATATGTACGTAGTAACTCACACCGTGATTTAAAAGCATTCCACTACGTTTGTAGGTTGAATCCGTGCATCCTCCTTTATTTCAGCATGAGATCAATGCAATGATGGTTTTAGGATACTTAAAATGACACAAATCAATTTTAACTACACGTCCAAGCAATATCAATATGTAATCAAAACATGTATTTAAATATAATTTAACCTGACAATTCTCACTGCTTTTACCAAGTATTCCATGTTGTCTACGTTGAATTTGCATAGACTAGATCCTTTGTGTGATTATGCCTTAAGGATATATAAAGAACAATTTAAATCAATTTCAACTAATAACACACTTGACCAATGTTGAAACATGTATTTAATGTATTTAAAAGGACAAAATAAAACTAAAACTATATTTACCTGTATTTACTTAATCCATTGTACAATTTGCATCCTCTCTTTTTTGCAATGCATCTATGATTGCCTCATGCTCTTCCATAGAAATTGACCATGGAAATTTTTTTGAAGGTATTCCACGATACCACTCTAGTTTTATATTTGTTGTCACCACCAAATGTGAATAATTCATAATCTTTTTATGTGTTTCATAGTCTTTGAATGCAGGTAGACCATTCTTTCTTCTCAAGTATTTTCGTAGCCAAGTGCCAACAACCACCACCGATCCTATTGGAAAACATGTTCAAAAACCACCATCAAATAACTTCTCAAAATTTACTTAAGGGGATCAAAGACTTGTTCTAAAAAATTGCTTAAGGGGATCTAAAACTTGTTATCAAAATTTGCTTAAGGAGGTGTCTTGAGGGGATCATTGTACCTGTTGGATAATGAAAGCCATCATCATCTTCTCGAGGTGTTAACAACTTATGTTTAGTTTCCACAAAACGAGCCAACCAATATTCTATTTGCTCTTCATTCCCCTCAGGTGCAATAACTGCATACACATGTCCTACCAACAAAATTTGATTTAATAACTTGTGCATATCCATATAACTAATTTAGTATTAAAAACTAACTTAATAAAGCAAAATAAAATGAAATAAATTAAATTAAAATTACCTTCTTGTACAAGGTCTGAAACACGATCATAATCTTCAAATGCAAACAATTGATCATTTTCTTCAATAGTTCTTTCATATTGATTATGTGCTTCTACAGGTGTCAATGATCTTTGCTCCCACTGTTCAACCCATTATGTATTTTCACAAGCTTCCCAATCTCCTGAGATACAAAAATGGAAAAAACATGCAAGCTCCCTTGTCCAAATAGTCCATATGCTTGTTGTCACACTCCTAAATGAATGCCATTTAGTAGATCCACTAATTGTCTCACAATCAACTCTAGATACAATGTTCTCTTCTTCCACCAACCAAAATAATCGATGAACTGTAGAGTAATCACTCGAACCAGGTGCAGATAATCTTCTATTACACCAATCCACAATCTCATGTGCATTTTTAAATTTTACTGAATCCTCGAATTCTAATTGTTCTCTAGCAAGAATTCTTTTGACACACACACTAGCTCCATCATGTTCTCCTTTACCATGCCCAACTTCAAAAAAACTCCATATATGTTGGAAATTAAGTTCCTTGTGAACCCTACTTAACCAATAGAACATTCTAGCATTTTTGAACTGCCCCGTACAATTATCTGACCATATGAGGTGTTCTTTCATATGGATTCCTCTTTCTCTTAAATTTCTATAAAATATACTAAAACAATATTGAACAAACTCTAATGGGTGTAACCGATTGTCACTCAAATAAAAATGATACTCCCTCAAAAAATTTCTATCATCCTCAGTGCTATCATTTGCATGTCTATCAACAATATCGACAAACATAGCTACTTGCACTGAATTATAATATTGAGATTGAATTTCCTCTTGCGGAGCGAGAGTATAATTCTCTGCAAAATCAACCACTGAAAGTATAGTACCAATTGAAAATGTGTTTCTACATGCGCAAAATTGTCCATCAAGCCATTGAGCATGTTCATAGTGCATAACATATTTTGATACAATTTTATTATTAAATTCACTCATAAATGCATGCACACTAACTTTTTCTGTAACTAAATCACAATGCTTTCCTATTTTTCCATCTTTTAAAGAATAGTGGACATTCCTAAATCTTTTGACGTCTACTAATTGTTGTCCAAAATCATGATCAACACTTTCATGCAAACAAATTCTTAAAAATGAAAGATTTCCGCAGTTAATACATTGTCTAGAAATACAAGAACTTAAATAAAATAATTTATCATTAGATTTTTCACAAAACAAACCTGAAATAAACTCTCTTATTGCTTCAGGTGGCATATCAATACCACAATCCTGTATAATCATGTTAGAATGCAAGGTACATCGTATATATCGAAAAACATCATAAAAATAATGAAATTGAATATGTATTTTACAACAACAAGATATTCGTTGCTTATTAATTTTTACATACCAGGGTTTACATTTTTCAAAAGACCTTTGACTTATTTTAATATTACCAGGTAACATTGAATTGCTACAAAATTTTCTATAAAATTTAGTTTGTGTTGTATCTAATAGGTGTTTTGGGTGAGGATCGCGAACTTTGGACCCCACCCTTAATTTTAAACATCTCTAGCATTAGATGAAACCCTAGTATTATCATGCCAATATTTTTTGATCAAAGATTTAATTTCAACATTCAATTTTATATCAGACCTCGGTAGTCGTCCACTGAAACTCCAACATTGATTGATAGGATCATTTTATATACTTTCTCTTCTTTTTGCTGCTCTTAGTAATGTTTTAGGATGCATTTTTAAAACTTCACTAATATTGCTTACCATTCTTTTATTCAAAGTTGTTTTATTGACTATAGCAGTAGTTATAGCTCTTCTTGCTGCGTTTTTATCTTTAGATCGACTATTTTTCCAATAGATTGAATGGCATTAGCAACAATAGACATAGCATGTTTTAATGATTGATCTTTTCTTTTTGGTTTAACATAAAAGCCTAACCTTTTCATTACTTTCCTCATTTTTTGCATTCTCATCAATTGCATCATTAGTTGACATTGAAATGCAATTTTTTACGATAAAAGAATTTGGTGTATATTCTATCTCGCAGATGTGTTCTTTATTTTCCTCCAAGAAATTTGATTAGAAGATTATCTAAAACACTTCCAATTTTAAAAAAGTATTTTCATTAAATTCAACATCACATTCTAGATTTTCATCTTCATCTTCATCTTCATCTTCTATATTTTCATTTACATTTTCATCTTTCATTTTCATCAACAAACGGTCTTTTCATTTCTTCATTTTCATCAACAAAACGGTTTTCATTTTCATTTTCATCTTCATATTTTCATTAACAAAACGCAAGGTTCTCACTATTTTCATCAACAAAACGGTTTTCATTTTCATTTTCATTTTCATAAAAAATATAGGTTTTTTTTTTCATTTTCTAGAAAATGATAATTTTGATTTTCATTTGCAACAAAAGATTTTTCTTTTTTGTTTTCAACAAGTTCTATAAAAGTTTCATCTCTCTGAATATAGTCAATGTCAACATCATTATATCCAACATCTTGTAAAACTTCTACATACAAATTTACCATTTCACTAACATGTGGATTTGAAGACGTACCAGGATTTGTGCATATTGAAACATTCTCCTTAACATTCAAAGAGGGATTTGAAGACATAGTAGGACTTGTTTGTATAATCACATTCTTCTCCAAATTGACTCCTTGCAAATTAGCTTCATCTACAACTATGGTATCTTCAATGTTTTCATCTTCACACGTTGAATTGGTTGCTCCACCATCGTCATTGATTTCATTCTATTCTTCTTTTGTCTTTGTCTTTGTCTCTTTTCTCTATTTGGTTTAACTTTGAGGAGTCAATGTCTTTCTTCTCTCTTGATTATGAGTTTTATCTCCCATAATTATAAAATTTCAAGCACAAATGAATGTTAATAGTGAATACTTCCAAAAATATTCAACCAGAATTTGAATACCTATTACGACAAAATTCTTCCTCTTGTGTTCCTCAAAACAAGTAGAAAACTACTACAATTCCACTTTAAAAATTGTTTTCTTCATGCTTCCTTTGAAAAATTCAATCCATATTGCAAATTGAAACCTTTTGTTCCTCCAAACAAGAACAAAAATAACACAATTTCACTTCAAAAATGGTGTAGATGATGCTCCCTTTGATAAAATCAACCAAAAATCAAATTCACCACCTGTAAATACAATAACTTATGAAAAATAATTCATTTTTAGTGCTCTCAGCCATACATATGAAGTTGCAAAGTTGCAGACTTCACAGTAATTTTGCACAGTGTTTTTAAATAAAATAAACGGGATCCGGTTTATAAAACGGGATCCCGCTTATTATAAAACGGGATCCCGCTTATTATAAAACGGGATCCCGTTTATTAATAAGCGGGATCCCGCTCTATAATTGGGATCTCGTTCACTGACATTGAATGTCAGAGCCGTTGTAAAGGTAACGGGATCCCATTTATGAAACGGGATCCCGTTCCATTTACAATGGCCGGAATACTGTCGGATGGGAACGGGATCCCGATTATAGTACGAGATCCCGTTTATTAATAAACGGGATCTCGTTTTATAATCGGGATCCCATTTTTTTAAATTTAAATTTTGTTTTGCATTGTGGGCAG
>VDFB02103391.1:0-31069 GCA_007258455.2 Sequoia sempervirens | reverse complement strand
ATAGTCATGAATGAACTTATTAACATGAAACAACACAAAAAAAGATAAAAAAATAAAACTTTTCTTCCTATAGGCATCAGGTCCTGAGGGTGCTCCTGCACCACTATGATTAGTTTTTTTATCAATGCTATTATACTCATAATCACTAGCATTGAAAGGACCTTTGTCATCCATTTCAATTTTATTAAACATATCATATTGAGGGAGTGAAGATATGCTAGGATTTTTATCTTGCATGGTGCCACTTGAACCATACAAATAGGAGCAGTAACCCCTTACATGGGACTTTGACACTTAAAAAATAATAAATTGTACGTAATCTTTACTTACCTATCATAAACAATAAATTCTTGTACATCTTCTGGTAGGGCTACTGGAGTAGGGATCCCAATTAGGCTAGTATTTATTGATTTCAGAGTGGCAAGATGAAGAGTAGTGTTGTGTTTCACTTTTGTTTATTTTCATAATAATTAATTAAGAATATGATACTTGCTATTTATTAATTTATTAGATTTTTCAATTTCTTAGAGTTAGTTATTGTTTTATTTTTCTGGAGCCAGATAGTTATAATTTTTCTTTTTGGGATTTTTCTATAGATTTCATAATAAGAGTCCTAAAAATTCTCTATAATTTCATTATCTCACTTGTTGGGAAGACATTTGAATGCCCCCCATTGAGGCGACTAGGTTATTTTGTTGTTAGCATTCTTTACATTATGAAGTTTTGAACCATAGACTTCTATTTTGTTCAATGGTAGTCATTTAAGTACTTCTCTTTGCATGAGCCATAGGTAGTTGAAGGATTGTATGTTGCTTTCATGATGCCTGGTAATGGTTTTTTGGAAAAAAATTTCACAAATAATGCTAGGAACTTCACCCAATTTGTATACCAGCATGTTTTCTTTCTCTGAATGTTTCTTTTCTTCTTCATTATAATATACGGTCCCAAGCTAATCCTTGAAAATATGAACCAATGATGCAAAAAATCAAGACTCATTATTACAACCCTCCATCTAGTTCAATTTCTCAGCACCTATGAAAACCTGTATTTAGTTCACCTTCTCATATTCTACCAATTATACTCCAACATGCAGTGCCTCAAACCAATCTTCCAAATAACATACCATAAGAAAAAAAACCATTCTATCCAATATATTGTTCATCTATTCATTATTCTATAATTTCAATATAACATTAAAGCTATACAAAACTTTCTCCTAGCAATCATAATCAAGAAAAAAGGAACCATTGTAGTACTCTACCCTTCAACTGTCCTACTTAACCTGAATATTACTTCATACAAAAATTAAAAATAATAATTACAAGAAAGGCATGGTAGCATTCAAAAACCCATGTGAATATGATAAATATACTAACCTCACCACCATCATCCAACAAAAAAAACTTCACTATGCTCAAATGGAGACATGGTCCTAACATCTGTATTCAAGTATGGATTCGTAAAAGAGACAACCAAAGATAAATGCCTGCTTAAACTTCAAATATACTTTTATGGATACTCACACCGAGACTATGAATTGCAAAGAAAATTTGATGGGTCTATCCATTTTAATGTAGGCAATCACAAAGAGCCTATAATATTCCCAAAAGAAGTTGATGGGTCTGCCTAATTTTTTGTAGGTAATCACAATAAGGCAATGAGTTGCCAACAAATTGATGGGTGTACCTATTTTAATTGAGCTAACATGAATTTTGCATGCCTTCTCACTCCAATGTTGGGAGCTGTAACTCCTTTTCCCAATCCACTCACCACACTAGGAGAGACCAATACATACTTCATATTTAGCCTTACGCTTGTTTTCCAAAAATTTGTACTATATTTGCAACACCTATTTTCAAGCAAATTGCAAAGTCTATTTGCACTAACTAATCAATTTAAACATCAAGCATGGATGTTTCTTGATTTAGGAAAAAAATCTCCATTCATACTTTTATTGAAAAGAACAGTATCCCTAATTTTAAATTTGATTTGGTCTAGCATTTTTCCAATCAATGTGGAACTATAATTATTTTCACAATTCACAACTATCTATGTATTTCTTCATTCAAGGCCTCACTTCGTTTCTCCATCTTTGAATTTATGCCAATCAATATTTTATCTATTCCATTTTAACCACCAAATGTGGCATTTGAGCCTCCAAAGACCTTGAAAATCTTTCTAGTATAGCACAAATGACCTTGACAACACAAACAATTGATGACATCATAAAATTGAGCATTGACAAGGTGTCAAATTCAACCAAAAATTTCTCCTTGCATCAAATGTAAACCATACATCAATATGTTCCAAATAACTACTTTCCAACCATTGAGCAAGCCGTCACCTTATTAAATGCATATTTTAACAAACTTTGACAGGTAAATAAGACTTGTAATTAAATCTGTGTTCACCCTGTTGTCACCTAATAGTGCACCCTTGTTGAGTTGCAAAACCTAGCCTACTGGTGAAACATGGGATCTTTCCAAATTTGTGGGTCACCTATGATGGAAAGAACCTCGAGAGAGGGTTGGTTCCCTTGGAACTTCACCTAATTTAAGCTACCTATTGCTTTTCTAAGGAAAAGAGTAAGGGATAATTTGAAACTGAACCTACTTCTTTCTAAGGTGATGCAACGAATGATTTTTTCAAAGCCTATATTGTTGTTTGGACTCAAAATTATCAACAATATAAATTCAACACATACACAACTCAATATTTTGTACGTTTTTTGCAAAAATGTTTCATAACAAGGTTTGGTATGGTAAAAATAGATTTTAGAAGGAGTTATTCATGCTATCACAACATAAACTCTAATTTTAACTAGTTAACATAAGTTATGACCTGGAAAAATGCATACTTTCTACTCAAAGGCAAGGAGAATAGGACATTAATCAAGGGGAAAGAAATCACCTCAAGATTACATCAACTACCTTAAGAGATTTACACAATAGAACAACAATGAGAAGGTAAAAATAGCTCATTTTATTGATCAAAAGTGTTACATACAACTATGTACAAGCTTGAAGACTGAGTTATAATGTCTTCCCCAACTTGAAAGAACCTTCAAAAAGCTATAATACAATAGCTAAGAAAAGAAAGAATTAACTAAAATATGTCTTTTAGCTTGCCTTATATGCTACTCCATAGTAGCAAGAAGATAGGAACATGTGTGGAGAAAGAAAGGATAAGTCTTCACTTATCTTGCTAGGTCAAACTTAATTTGGGCATCCAAAACTAAAAGCCCAATTTTGCAGCTCTTAAACTACTCCAAAAGGTTGTTGGAATGCATAAAAAGTCAAGTCTTGACCTTATCTACCATTTAAGGTACCAAAACAGCTCCTAGATGCCCTCAAAATGCTTCAAACTACCCCTAGATATGCTCCATTTGTTTGCAAAACTCAACAAACTTCTCCTAGATGCTTGGAGTTGTCCATAAATCATTCAAAATGCCTCTAGATCATGTGGAAAATTCTTTAAAATGATAAAATATCCTAGGAGTACATGGGAGATCTTCAAGGACTAAATTTTGCCAGTTGTCTTCATGAGGTGTCCTAGCCACTGTTATCTTACAAGTCATTATTTTTTTTTACATTTTTGAAGTCTGATTTTTCCTCTTAAAAATAGGACTGTACTTTGTGATCTTGACTTCTAACACTATATTGGATTTTAAAATACATCCATGTGGTAATAGGGAGTCATAATCATTACCTTTAGCACTTCCCTTAAAAATGTAATTGAATTAGCAACAAAACTTGAAGCTTTCATCCAATTCCTCTATTCATACATAGAACATCAAGTTATTCTACCCTCTTACCTTCTATACAATCTCTTTTATGACTATAACTACCCCCTTTAATTGCATTTTATCACCTATTATGACTACCTTTATAGGTTGTACAAAACTTACAAATTATCTTGACTATTGTGTTGTGTTTTGTCTAGACATTTGGCCTATAAACACCTTTTGTAGCAGAAGACAAGACTTATGATTGATCCCTGTAACTCATACCTTTAAAATTTGAACATCAAAGAGGACAAAAATTTGGTGAATGCTTCTCATAGCTCTATCAGTGGATGCTTGATCTTTGTTATGCTTCATAATACATGGTGCAGGGGCACCATGTGAGTTCATGTAGATAAGGTATTAAACATGGTTTTATATTTATTTTTGGTGTGCCAAGTCTTATTTTGTCCAATAAGGTCATAATAGACCATTTAAAATGTAACTTGAGCCATTTGGTCAGTTTTGAGTTTTTTTTACAAATATTGTCAAAATTTGTTATGGGCAAAGTGCAAAAATGCAAAGTTTGGAAACCCAATAGTCATGGGAGTTCAAATGTTAGTTTTAGTTGGTTTTGGTAGTTTAATTTTTAAGGTACAAGTTTAAATATTATGGAAAAACTTGATGTAAGATCTCTCTTGAAGTTTTGTTGAAGAAATCAATAAGAAACTCTCTTTTTGTGTATTTTCTGATAAAGTTGCTACTATAGGTTGATGTACTCATCTGTATAGAAGAATATTGGTGTGAAATCTCTTGTATTAGATGGAGGAATGAGATAGCATCACTTTGGTTTTAATTTTGTTGGATTTCATAAAGATTTAATCATTTTAGAGGCAATTTTTTGTAGGTAGGCCTATAAAGCCCTGTTTGAGGGTTTGAATGAGAATAAAATGTAGTAGTCACCCATTCCACCATTGGATTTTATTTTAACTTGGTGGAATAGGTTTATTATGGTAGTTTTATATGTTATGTTAGGTTTTAGGAGCAAGGAAGGGCATTTGGAGGAAATAAGTTATTTCCCTAGTTGTATTTCATGAGGTTTTAGGGTTGAAATTGATGCTTAGAGGTTAGGGTTGGTTGGAAAATCCTTGGATAGAGATTTTTGAAGGTTGGAATAACATAGGCAGACATATTAGAAGGTTCTTGAGGTGTTGGAAAGGTGAACCAAGGTGTGGAATGTTTATTTCCAATAAACCCCTATGAAACCTAGCCTAGAATGGCTTAACAAGGGGTAGATGTTTTGGTGAGTTTATGATTGTTTCCCCTGAAGAAAGTTGTTGATTCTGAGGTTTTGAAACCAATTGGGAGTTTTGGAACATATTTTGGAAGTTTGGAAGAAATAATTTGTTGAGCTACTTTGTGAAATAGGCCTATTTGGTTTAAGGGGCAGCAAGACAGTCATTTTTAGGGGATGAAGGTCTGAAACAACCTTATGCACAACTTAGATATGTTGGAATATGCCATAAAGGGTATCTAAAAAGCTAATCCTTTTGTGGGTTTGAAAGGAATTTAGGAAGATATGCTCAAATTTCTCTATTTGGATGGCTACAAGACAAATTGCAATAATTGTGAGTTGTTCATTGAGTTAGGGTTTTGAAGGATGGAAAGTTGTTTGAATCATTTTGAATTATGATTGTTGGATTTTTCACTCCCTACTCTATATCAATTGGTATAAGAGCATAGGTGTCAGATCTTTTGAGGGTGAAAATTTGAAGATTGAAGAAGAGAAAGGTTGAAAGTTGAAGGACAAGATTCCTCCTAAAGGAAGTGGAGCCCTTGGTAGAGAAATAATATTGTTAAAGGAATCACAAGAAGCACTATTAGCTAGGTTTGCAGCATTAGAGATACAACAGAGAAGAGGAAAGGCCACTGAAGAAGAAAGTGACCGAGAGGAAGAGGAAGAGGGTGAGGATGAAAACCCTCCAAGTGGAAGAGTCCAAGGTGATGATTTGGATCCTAATGAGAGAAGGATGGTGAAAATGCTAGGGGTTGTTAGAGGATATCCTTCTGGTGAGAAAATTGATGTGCCAATGTACAATGGTAAGTTGGATGTTGAGGAGGTATTTGACTGGATAGATGCACTAGATAACTACTTCGAGTATAAGGAGGTTGTTGAAAATTAGAAGGTAAAGTTTTCTAAGACAAAGCTAAAAGGTCCTGCATTGACATGGTGGAATTATGTTCAAGAGGAAAGAATGAAGAAGGGGAAAACAAAAATAAGTTCATGGGATAGGATGGTGTCAAAGATCAAGAGCCATTTTTTTCCAAGTGATCATGTTATACAAACTTTCAAGAGGCTACAAAGTTTAAGGAAGAAGGATAAGGATGGTATGACATATAATGAAGAATTTCACAAGTTGAGCATTAGGTTTGGTCATATTGAAGATGAGAATGAAAAGATAGCAAGGTACATGTGTGGCTTAAGATTTCAAATTTAGGATGAGTTGAGTTTGACTGCGCCTATATAATAGTTGAGGAATGTTTTCAGTTGGCTGCTAGGGCATAAGAGAAACTAAAAAGAAGACAAGAAAGACAAGGAAGAGGTAGAGGAAACATTAGTAGAGGAAGAGGTACAAGGCAGTCCTATGAAGACCAAGAAGATGCAAGTAAAGGTAAAGACCAAGTTGCTAATCAAAGAGGTGGCTTTAGAGGCTTCAGAGGAAGATTTGTTGGAGGTAGAAGTTCAAGCTATTTTTCAGGTAGGTGTTATCACTGCAATCAGTTTGGGTGTCAAGCATGGAAGTGTCCAAAGAAACAAGGTTCTACATCAAGTGGTGGTGAAAAAAGAGTTCAATTGGTGCAAGAGGAAGATTATGAGAGTGTTCATTCTCCTAATCAGCTTGCTAATCTAGAAGTTGGAGAATATTTGATGGTGAGAAGAACACTATTGAAAGCATCTAAGGAGAATGAGATGACTCAAAGAAGGACATTATTCAAGACCACCTGCAAGTGCAATGGAAAGGTATGTAAGGTAGTGATAGACTTTGGAAGCACTGATAATATGGTGTCTAATGAAATGATTGATAAACTAAAGTTAGAGAAAATTCCTCATGAAACACCTTATAAATTATCTTGGGTGAATGATGGTCAGTCTATTTTGGTGAATGAACAAGCTTTATTTGAGTTTAACATTGGTGGATATAAGGACAGAATTCTTTTTGATGTTTTACCAATGGCTTATTGACATTTATTGCTTGGAAGACGATGGAAGTTTGATAGGCATGCACTTTATGATGGGAGACATAATACATATCAGATTGAGAAGGATGGAAATGATTGTACATTGACTCCATTACAAGAAGATGTTAAGGAGAAGACCAAGGTAGTGCAAGTGATTATGTTTGGAAAGGAGTTTTTAAAGTTTGAGGAAGAAAAAAATGAAGATTTTGCAACCATTGCAAAAGTTGAAAATGCTAGGACAACAAGTTTGAAGAATGATGCAATGTTATAAGGAAGAAGAGATGATGATTTGGTATCAAAAAAAGTTCAAGAGAAGGTAAGGGATGAATTACTAGTGAGGACTCAAGATTGGTTAGAGAAGATGTGATCATGGTAGGAACAATGCTTTGTTTAATGGTTGGAAAAGAGGTTAAAGGGTAGTCAATTTTTGTCAAGGAAGAGGTGTATAAACCTGATAACACAGAGGTATTAGAGGCAGAGAAATTGAAAGAAGAAATGAGGGGAAAATGTAAGGTGATTCAAGGTGTTTGGCAAGGAGAAATAGGTGAATTCAAGTGTGGAACAAGAGTGAAGTAGAAGGTGAAGGTTTACAAGGTGCAAGAAGGTGTGGTAGTAGACAAAGAAACCACTTTGATAGTATTTTCAGGTGTAGCATAGAGGAAGGATCATATATCAAGTGTAGGACAAAAAATTCAAAGAAGGAACCAGTCAAAGGGAAGGGACAATACATGTTTTCAATATCTAACACATTGGAAAGGAGTGCCAGATAAAAAGACTCTTGAAGATCAAGGAGATGAAGTGATCAAGTGTTGACAAGCTACAATTCAGTCCTCAAGGTACTTGATGTCTTTTTTAGGCTGGGTGTATGGTGCAAGGGCACCATGTGAGTTCATGTAGATAAGGTCTTAAACTTGGTTTTACGTTGATTTTTGGTGTGTCAATTCTTATTTTGTCCAATAAGGTCATAATAGACCATTTAAAATGTAACTTGAGTCATTTGGTCGGTTTTGAGTTCATTTTACAAATATTGTCAAAAGTTGTTATGGGAAAAGTGCAAAAATGCAAACTTTCAAAGCCCAACAGTCATGGAAGTTCAAATGTTAGTTTTAGTTGGTTTTGGTAGTTTAATTTTGAAGGGACAAGTTTAAATATGATGGAAAAACTTGATGTAAGCTATCTCTTGAAGTTTTGTTGAAGAAATCACTAAGAAACTCTCTCTTTCTATGTGTTTTCTAAAAAAGTTGCTGCTACAGGTTGTACTCATTCTTACAGAAGAATATTGGTGTGAAAGATCTTGTATTAGATGGAGGCATGATATAGCATCACTTTGGTTTTTATTTTTTTGTATTTGATAAAGATTAAAGCATTTTAGAGGTAATTTTTTGTAGGCGGGTCTTTAAAGCCCTATTTGAGGGTTTGAAAGAGAATAAAATGTAGTAGTCACCCATTCCACCATTGAATTTTCTTGTAACTTGGTGGAATGGGTGTATTATAGTATTTTTAGATGTTAGGGTAGGTTTTAGGAGCAGGGAGGACCATTTGGAGGAAATAAGTTGTTGCCCTAGTTGTATTTCATGAGGTTTTGGGGTTGAAATTGATGGTTAGAGGTTAGGGTTGGTTAGAAAACCCTTGGAAAAATAGTTTTGAAGGTTGGAATAGCATAGTCAGACATATTATAAGGTGTTTGAGGTGTTGGAAAGGTGAACCAAGGTGTGGAGTGTTGATTTCCAATAAACCCCTATGAAACCTACCCTAGAATGGCTTAACAAGGGTTAGATGTTTTGGTGAGTTTAATATTGTTTCCCTTGAAGAAACTTGTTGATTCTAAGGTTTTTAAACTAGTTGAGTGTTGGAATATAGTTTGGATGTTTGGGAGAAAGAGTTTGCTGAGTTGCTTTGCAAAATAGGCCTATTTGGCTTAAGGGGCGGTGAGACAGTCATTTTTAGGGGATGAAGGTCTAAAAAAACCTTATGCACAACTTAGATATGTTGGAATATGCCATAAAGGTTATCTAAAAAGATAATCCATTTGTGGGTTTGAAATGTATTTAGGAAGATATGCTCAAATTTCTCTGTTTGGATGGCTACAAGACAAATTGAAAGAATTGTGAATTGTTCATTGAGTTATGGTTTTGAAGGATGGAAAGTTGTTTTAACCATTTTAAATTGTGATTGTTGGATGTTTTCCTCCATTCTTTTCATCAATACCCTATGATGGTCACTATCCTCTTGCTTGCTTTGTGCTCGCTTTTGTGAAGAAGGGAGATTCGCTACTCATGTCTCTTATTCTCATGAGATTCCCAAGGGGTGAACTACCCTAAACTACCTCAACAAACAATGTAAGAGTTATAGAATTAGAAAGATTAGATCATAGAGGTTTTATGGACAAATTAACAAATTCTCGGCCAAAGGACGACAACGCAGGATAAGCACGATAGTGCGGCAAACTAATGTCCAAGAGGGATGTTGGCATCTCGTACAGACTAGAAACTAAGTTATTCACAAAAAAACAAAAAATTGACTACTAGCAGTCTAATTACTAAGCAATTCTAGAATTTGGGAAAGTGACAGAATGTAGTAGAACTGAAATAAAGAAGTATAAATGATAAAGTTAAAGAGGATGAGAGGTATAAGATGCTTACAAAAAACCCAAGTAATGGAGCCTCCAACAAATGAATATCTTCAATACCTACATACATAAGATCTATAGAAAATGTTGGGGTTGTATAGGGGTTTTCCTTAGTGAAACCCCCATTTTGGTGTTCCCACCTCCACAGACAACCAAATAGATAAAGAGAAATGAACAAATGAGTGATAAACACAACCCCCGCTCGAGGAGAACCCATATCACAAAATGGAGATGCAATAGATAGGGGATGTGTGAAATCCCAAGATGCTCGTAAGCACAAGATAAAGGAGATATAGCTGCAAGGGTTAAGGAATCCAAAGAGAGCAAGGATGAAAAAGAGGGTTACGAGAGCCAAGAGAGCTACAAAGAGCACTACAAGAGCTTGAGAGTGTTGTAAAGAGAGTTGCTAAGAGAGCTTGAAAGTGTTATTGAAATTTGTAGAGTGAGCTATGCGAACTTGAGGGAGTGAGAAAGGAGAGGATAGTTCAAAGTAGAACCCAAGAAGTTGAAGAAGGCCAAATGAGTTGAAAAGAAGCTTCCCAAGTTGTTACAAGGCGTCTTAGATTGTTACCACTGACAAAAATTGTTGACAAGTGGAAAACATGCATGAAAATAGTCTTTTGAATGTTAAAATGTCACAGGATGCTAGTGTGGCGCATGGACATTTGTACATCGTGCTAGTGTCCAAACACATCACACTACAAAATGACAAAAATAGGAAAATCACAAGGTTTGATGCAAAGTTGACATGAAAAGGTAGCTGCTGAAAAGGGGCCTTGAGCATCCTAAGAGGGTAAAAAGGCTAATGCAAGGGATAAAATGAGTGTACACAAGTTCTAAGGGAGTGGACACTAAAGCGGATACAAAAATGCATGTGAAATTGCAAGGGGTGCAATTTTATGACATTACAACTTCATGCTTGAAAACCTATAGTGTTTTCATTAAAATGAGTCTTTATCTGTGTTATATGATTGTCCTCTCCCATTTGATAAGGACTGTGATCAAAACCTTTCGATGATTCAATGCAATTGTTATGTTACTAGCTGCTCCTTGATATTCTATCATACATTCAATGCTTAGCCATCAAGAGATTGTCCTATCTTGGTCTTGTTGATGAAACTGTCCTCAACAATCATAATCCTTTCTTCAGTCTCTGAGTTTTTTCCACAAAAATCTTCATAGTTCATTACCATGAACATTTCCCTTTAAATGTGCATAGATTTTTTTTTCATGACTATCTTCTTTACTGTTATATCAGTCACTCCTATCATGTATGCCAAACTGTAATCATCCTCTCAAAGGTTGTGTCAATATTTAGCTTGACTTCCCTCTAATGTCCATTATCATGCTTATTTTGATTGTTATGCATAAGAATTTTTCTTGGACTTCCCTCTGTGGACTGTCATGTCATCTTGGTTGCACTAATATTGTTTTGATTGTATCTTGTCACTGTCTATCACCATGCAACTCATTTGGATATAGGTTTCCCTTTATCTTGTAGCACTGCCATATATTCATCATAGTCCTAGAGTTGTGCATTGTCTCAATGAAGAGCTCAACCTTCTTCCCTCCATGCAATACCTTGTTCCTTCTACAAACCACTATCCTTTTAGACCTAATGCATTTTCCACTATTAAGGTCTTCAACTGTCTTTTGCTTTTTCATTTCTTGACAAGTTAGGAAAAATCCAACAACAATCTAGTTACAAGAGCAAAAAATAATATGAATGCAAATATTTCCTTTGATTTGTTAAGATTCTTAGTAACAGTGAAAATTTGTGAAATTGGGATAAGATACTCATGGTTAACCCTCCTTATCTTCTTCACTAGACTGTCCTTGACATAGCTCTGTTATCTTTCTCACTACCTTATAGAACTCTTACTCTTGTGCCTTCATTAGTCTTCATGCCCTTACACCTCCAAGCTTCCATCAAACCGTGCTTAGTGTCATCCTTCATGTGATCTTGTAGGTTCAATTTCCATGCTAATGACTGACCTATTGTTCCCTTGTTATAGGTTAGGAATTCACCTCTACTACTTCTCTAATAGTCTTTATGACTATCCATTCCATGCTCATATAAAACTGTTTCTTTTAGACTTTCCTTAAGTGACTATGAAATATATTTTGGATCTTTTGAATGCTTGGATTTGGTGTTCCTTTAAACATATAGGCCCTCAAATTATCCATAAGGCTAATGGATTTGGTGTTCCTTTAAACATACCAGCCCTCAAATTATCCATAAGGCTAATGGATTTTATGTGGGTCCATCAGTACTAGCCTTTATAAAACAAAGCTTTCTCTTGACACAAAACTATGGCTTAACACTCCTTATAATAACAAAAATATTTCATAGAGTATTAACCAACATGCTCTAGATTCATGCTATTAGAAGCAAGCAAAAATAAGGGTATAGTAAACCTTCCCCCCTCTAATAGGCACTGCAAGGCCACAACTTGATTATAGCTTTCCCAACTACTCTTATTTAGATGCATTTGAAAAGAGATGAACTACAATATTGAGCTAGACCAAAATAAGATAAACAACAAGAGAAACCATATCAAATTTTTTCATGTGAATCGAAGTATATTTCCACTTGTGCAATAATGCATCTAAAAGCATGTTTTTTCAAAGAGGTGGGAGGACTCAAGACTGATGAGTTGTTTAAGTTGCTAATGGATCACTACCCCTTCAGAGTAAAGGTTGTCACTGTTATTACTGATATTGATTTTTATATGGTTGTTCTTGAAACCTTTAAGACTGATCTTCTCATGTATTTCCATTGTTTAAAGTATGCATGATTTACTCTTGGTAACTATACTAACTCTCAACCTTCTTTATTGTCTAATGAACTCTCATTTGTATCCTCCTGACTATGATCCCTTGGTACTTGTAACATTTAATGCTCAAATTTTTTCCTACTCTTTCATTACTAGCCTTCATAAGGTTGTCTTCAAATGAGCTAGTTTCCCCTTTACCCTTAAAGACTATCCTAGAAAATGGGACTGAACTTTACCATTTTCTTACACTATCCATCTCCAAACTTTCCATAAAATGACAACTCTAATAGGTAATAGGATGGAGCTTCAAATAAAATAATTCCCTTTAATCTTTATTTCAAACTCTACACTTGACACTTCCTAAGGCTGCCCCTTGGGATCTTCTAAGACTGTCTTTTCTCCTATGACACTGTCATCTTTTGATGGACTATTATTATGGTTGTTGCCAATACTTGAGCATTTCTAATGCTATCCTCTTGCTTTCATCAAACCACTACCCTATTTTTCATTATTGAGTATATTTTTTTAAAAGTTTTGGAATTTAATGTAAGAGGATAACACACATACACCCTTTGTCATACAACTACTCTCAACCAAAATAAAATGCATTGGAAATGCAACAAATCAGATTTAAAAATCTGCAGCGTGAACACTAGTTTGTTCATTCAAAACTACTTGTAACAAGTACAAAATCTTCTCCAATTTGATTTTACCAATATTTCAGCCTCTTGAGTTGAGAAAATTAGTCTCAAAAATGATATTCAAAACCAATAATCAACCTTCACCAATCTGATTTATACATCATAAAATAGGATTGATCTAAACACCCAATTTATGCAAGCAAATTCATAGAAATTCTCATTGAAATTTAGAACAACATGCCAAGCCTATTGGCTTCTCATTATAGAATCCCAATATAATTTAGGTATGATCTTAGACCTGCAACAATGGTGTAGTACAACAACATATGGCTTCCACAAGCCTTCCTCAAACTCTCTTCTCTTCATCTCACCAAAATCTCATCCTCTAGCTTCAAAATCAATCTTCAACTAAATCAATCTTCAAACATCATCTCAAAGGACCTCTTTGCTGCTGTCTTCACCTTCTCATACTTTAAAAAAAAATGATACCAAAACATAGTCTTCAAATCTGAAAACTACCTCCTTTTCCTCCAACCCCCATTCTTCATCATCCCCAATCTTGAAATGAAATGAAAATACTTGATATTTTTTTGCACAACATGAAATGACATTTAATTTCATTTGGGATCATTTCCCTCCAAAATTTCATGACCTAGCCTCCATATTCCCTCCAAATTTCCTTTTAAATTCATTAAAATACAAAGAGAAAGTGCATTTACAATGTTATGACAATTTTCCCAAAATAGGAGATTCTTGTCATACCACTATCTCCACAATATGCCTTTCAAATTAAAATATTTTTAACTCCCAATTTGAGTGCCCAAATTTGAAGAAAACATTTTTTTCATAAATGACTTATTACATCCACATATTCCTCCCATTTCCAATGCCCAAGTTTGGGTAGGTGAAGGGTCACTAGGAGATGCCACCAAAATGACATGAAATTCACCAAAAAGCTCATGAAAACTTGTCAACTCATTTTGCAAGAATAATGAAATTATTTCAATTATGCCAAACATTATTCCACTCAAAATATTAATCTAATAATATATATATATATTTCTTTTGGTTGATGAGGATAGCCTATCAACCATGGATGCTCCTACATCAGTAGTGCTATGTGTATATCTAGCACTTTGAAGAAAATAAAATACTTTTGACAAGGATTAGTATTTTTTTTGCTAGGTCCTAAAGGTGAATGGAAATGCTAAGAGGGAGATCTAGGATTTCCCTCTATTAGTCAAGACTTTTACTAATCCTGGAGATTTTTTACAAAACTTAGAAAACCCAAACTCATGCAAACCCTTCCAAAAGCTCAAGAATGGTTAAAAATTGAGTAACACCATGCATACCTAATATTTATGAAGTAGTAATGTAGGTCTATCTCTATACACCATGCCATACTCTCTTTTAAACTATAACATGTGTCTTCTTTTGAAATGAAAGCTAATGATTCCAAGCCAAGAATGATGAATGTTTCTCCAAAACCCCTACAACATGCCTCTAGCTTTCAAAACTTTGCAACGTGCCTCTATATTTTAGGAGCTATTTGCCCCCTTTTTTGTTGCTTCCATGGAAGAATCCTTCAAACATAATGTTAAACCTCCTTATGACACAGGTGCAATGAAGAAAAAAATGAAACCATTTCCCACTTTGGTGCCTAAGCTTGGGACATTTTCTATTTTCCAAAAATCTTTTTTTGATTTTCCCTTTCAAACAAAACATGCTTTCTTTCAACACTTAAAATATTAACAATATGCTTTTTCAAAAAGGCCTCTTTGAAGACATAATAAAAGTGTCAACACAACAATCATACACAGTCACCACAAACAATGAATATATGAAGAGCCCTACCCAAGTAGAGATCCTTCAATATCTTCTTAAGTTTCTCTTGAATGCAATGGATGTAGATTTGCAAGATACATGAGCACCTCAAACAAATAAGAACTCCATACGCTATACATTATTTCCTCTTTGAAAATAGTGGATGTAGATTTGCAAGATACATGAACACCATGAACATAATGTAGACACACAAAATGACTGGCCTGCAAGCTCTATTTCTCATCTTTCATCCTAGCATAATTATGACATTTAATTATGTCCTTGGTCCCACATTAGAGCTATTAATTAAATAATTCACTTAATTTTTTTAATTAATTCATATCCTTTTATTCTTCATGATTATTAAATGAAATAGAATTCTATTTATTTATTAATCGTCATTAATTGTCTAAGTCTTCCTAATTAAATTAAAATTTCTAAATTTATTTAGTACAGCACCTAACTCATTTATTTCTTCGATTATTAAAATAAATAAATTTTATTTGTTTTTATTGTATGTCACTAATCCTCATAATTAGTAAGATTTATTAATTTATTTAATTATTAATCTTATCTTCTAAATTAAGTAATTATCTTTAATTATTTAATTGCAAAATTTAACATTTCTCTCATTTTAAAATAAGTTAATTATTTAAAATGATTTCACATTCTTAATGGAGTTCATTTTGGTAAATAATCTAAAACTCAATTATTTATTATCTCATAAAATCCATATTTGAATTAATTTAATTCAAAATGGTAATATTCTTCCAAAAATCAAGTGATCGAGCAAATTCTTGATTTTTCAAATCCACTTTTTAGTTCAACCCTTATCTTCTAAAAAATTTTTGAATCTCACAAATCAGTCTTTATGCTGATTTTTGAAAATATTTATTTTCTAATTAATTATCTCATTTTATTCTCCATACATGATTCAATTCTCATATGACATCTCGACCTCTCACTTAAGGATTTTGCTCTAACCCTGATTAGGGATTGCCAGATTTAATCTCATCCTCTGATTTTAGGCTTTTGTCAAAGGTCGATCTCGTTTGTCCATTCAAAATGGCATTTTCTATAAAATGCTATTTTGCTCTCATTTTTGGATTACACACACTTAGATTTTATTATTTTGATGCATTCATATTAGAGCTATTTAGTATTTAAGAATCATTGTGTCATAGAGGCATGAGGCATAGGCATTTATTCCAAATCCTTCAAAACTTGCATAGTACAGTGTCATAGTCGAAATGCTCACACACTCAATCTAAGGGCATCAATCACATGTTGCAAGCTAGGAGGTGCTATGGAGGTAATCATGGAAGATTCGAGGAATAGGTATAATCATTCTTTTATTTAATTTCCTTTGTGCTTCATAGCTCTTTGGGTATTAGTCTTTATTGATTTGCTAACCTGAAAATTAACCCTTAGTTACATTGGTGAACCCTAATGGAACCATTTTGAGAACCATGGTCTTGCAGTGGGTTCTTATGAATAGTATGGTCTGAATTGGAGGAAAATTGTGATCCATGTATCTCAATGATATGACTCTCGATAAGGTCTTGTACCAGGTTTTTCAGTTGTCGATAGGTAGAGGTTTTATGTCCTTTTGCCCAATGATAATTGCAAAATGCATTATCGTCCCACCATGTTGGTTTGAATTGTCCTAGGTCATATGGTTTTGGTTCTTGAAGCATGAAGACACCATTCTGAAGACATTTCTTGAGGACTTCCTCAATGGGTTCACCCAAGGGAGTGTATGTGCGACCCTTGGGGAATTGTCTCATTTGACAGTATTGTCCTTGATTGTTTTGGCCGCTCTGGTTGTTTGAAGGGACATTGGTAGGGGGTGCCAATGTCGTTGTTGGTTTGTTTTGTTGTTAAACCCCTTTTAGGGCCAGTACAGGACCTACAGTATTTGCAGCCTTGGCATCAACAACATTGTCATTTGTAACATGTTTATTTTTGACCTAGTATTTATTCTTGTCAGCGGGAGGATTTGCATTTACATTTTTGGGACTGTATCTTAGTTCTCCCTTTGCGATAAGGGATTTTTCAATTTGGACCCCTTTTTTGACTAGTTCCGTGAAGGTTGTGCAATAATACACTTGCAATGCATATTTTAGGGGACCCAGAAGTGTTTGAACAAACATGTCCAACTTTTCCCTTTTGGGTATGTCAATTTGACACTGACTAGCTAGACTTCTACATTTTTGAAAGAATGGGATGAATGTCTCACCGGCATCCTCTTGCGTGAGATTGCACAAGCTAGTAATAGAGGTGTCCATGTCAATGTTGTATGCTTAATTTTTTATGAATTTTTGTTTAAGCTCATCCCATGTTTAGATATCCTTTTGAGTGGAAAACCATTCAAGGGCAAGACCTACAAGACTTTTAGAGAAAAGTCTCATCAATTATGTTTGTTCATAGGCGATGTCCATACAATTGGTTGCAAATTCGCGAACATGTTGATGGGGTTTGTCTTGCCTCTATATTTTGTAAATTGGGTGGCATATCACGGAGAAATGGTGGCATGCATAAGCTCATGTCCGAATGGGTATACGTTTAGATCATATGACACTTCTAATTTTTTGCGGATATTTGTATGTTTTGTATGGTCTTCTCTAGACCCATTAGTTTTGCTTGTAAGGAATCTATTATAGGGTCGTTTGTGGTCCCATACATTGGATTGATTGGTACACCATAGGTCCCCGTTTGTTGTGCGTGGATATTAGTGTATTGTGGCAGTATGGATTTTTGTGACATGTATGATGTGTTCGGATTGGCGTGTTGTTGGTATTGAAAGCTTGGATTGGGGGTATGTTGGTGAGTATGAATGTGGGATGAGTAGGTTGGGACATGTTCTTTGAGCCACATTCTCATGCAAGTGAGAAGAGCCATGGAGGTCAATCAAGTCTAGTTTGAAAATTGGTTTGCATTTCCTTTGTTTATTTTGCATTTTCATTCTAGTTTGTGCTTCATGGTGCTTGATAGGGTTTAGTTAATTTGTTGTTTTCAACATTAAATTTGAATTTTCCCTATTCAGGTTTCCATGAGTTTTATTTCATTCTACAATGCATTGGTTATGTGGTTTCATCAATGGTTATTTTCATATATCCAATTTTAGAGGAATGAGTGTGGTAATCTTTAAAGCCATATGTGAATTACTTAAATTCTTTTGTCATCAGAGGTTAGATGGTAGAGTTAAAGAAAAGTACAGAAATAAGGAAAACCAATTCCCATCCATGGAACGAGAATCAAATGACAAAGGTATTCAATATAATTGATTAATTTAATTGTAATTTATTTAATTTAATTTTTTTTTAAACTTTTGAAATGTATTTGTAGATAATCAACATAGAAAAGATTATTATTGTGTTTTCTTTGTCTATAGTTATATTTTGTTGTGATCACTGCCAACCAACAACCATTAGTAACACTACAATTGGAATCTTCCCCTCATTTGTAATTTGTATTTTTCTATATTAAGTTTGTGTTTTTAATTCCCCTATTCTTCTCCTCTGCAATCCACCCTCAACCTACACTCTTAAAAATTTCTTTTTGAATTTGAATATCTGGGCATTAATAATTTTCCATATATTCAAATTCAAAAAGAAATATTTAAGAGTGCGGGTTGAGGGCGGCTCGCAAAGGAGAAGAACATGGGAATTAAAAACACAACCTTAATATAGAAAAATTCATATTCAAAATGGAAGGGAAGATTCTTATTGTAGCGTTACTAATGGCTATTGGCTGGTAGTACTTACAGTGAAATCTAATGATGGCCATTTCCTACAAGTTGTTTCTTTGATGAAATCTAATGATGACCATTTCCTTCCATTACATTTTCGTAATATTTATCCCCCAAACACTATTGGATTTTTCTCATTGGCATTTTGACAGTGGACACAATTTGTGTAGAATATTGAGGTAAGTCATTTTTGATGGTTTCCATGAGGTTTATTTCATTCTACAATGCATTGGTTATGTGGTTTCATCTATGGTTATTTTCATATATGTAGTTTTAGAGGAAGGGGTATGACAATCTTTAAATTCTTATGTGAATTACTTAAATTCTTTTGTGATCAGAGATTAGATGATAGGGTTAAGGAAAAGTACAGAAATAAAGAAAACCAATGCCCATCCATGGAACATGAATCAAATGACAAAGGAATTCAATGTAATTGATTAATTTATTTAATTTAATTTTTAAACAACTTATGAAATGTATTTGGAGATAATCGACACGGAAAAGATTATTATTGTGTATGATTTCTATGCCATTAGATTTTGTTGCGAGCACTGCTAACCAACATCCATTAGTAAAGCTACAATTGGAATATGCCCTCCCGTTTGGAATCTACATTTTTCTATATTAAGGTTTTTTTTTTAATTCCCACGCTCTTATACTCTACGAACCGCCGTCAACCTACACTCTTAAAAATTTCTTTTTGAATTTGAATATCTGGGCATTAATGATTTTCCCTTCATGGTTCCAACCTATATATATATGTATGTATGTAATTGTGAAATGCAAAATGTATAAATATATGTGTATATAATATATATAAGATAAAAGCAACCATGAAGGGAAAATCATTAATGCCCAAATATTCAAATTCAAAAAGAAATATATTTAAAAGTGCAGATTGAGGGTGGCTCACAAAGGAGAAGGATGTGGGAATTAAAAACACAACCTTAATATTGAAAAATGTAGATTCCAAATGAGAGGGCAGAGTCCAATTGTAGCGTTACTAATGGCTGTTGGTTGGTAGTGCTCATAGTGAAATCTAATGATGGCCATTTCCTTTGAGTTGTTTCTTTGATGAAATCTAATGATGACCATTTTCTTCTATTACATTTTTGTAATGTTTATCCCCCAAACACTACTAGATTTTTATCATCAACATTTTGATAGCAAACAGAATTTGTCCAAAATCTTTAGGTAAGTCATTTGTGATGGTTTCCATGAGTTTTATTTCATTCTACAATGCATTGGTTATGTGGTTTCATCTATGGTTGTTTTCATATATGCAGTTTCAGAGGAAGGAGTATAGCAATCTTTAAAGCCTTATGGGAATTACTTAAATTCTTTTGTCGTCAGAGATTAGATGACAGAGTTAAAGAAAAGTATAGAAATAAAGAAAACCAATGCCCATCCATGGAACAAGAATCAAATGACAAAGGTATTCAATATAATTGACTAATTTAATTCAATTTTATTTTATTTTATTTTATTTTTTAAACAACTTTTGAACTATATTTGGAGATAATTGACACGAAAAAGATTACTATTGTGTCTGATTTATCTGCCATTAGATTTCACTGTGAGCACTACCAACCAACAACCATTAATAACACTACAATTGGAATCTGCATTTTTCTATACTAAGGTTGTGTTTTTAATTCCCACGTTCTTCTCCTCTACGAAGCACCCTCACCCTCCACACTTAAATATTTCTCTTTGATTTTGAATATCTGGGTATTAATGGTTTCCCCTTCGTGGTTCAAGCCTATATATATGTATGTAATTATGAAATTTAAAATGTATAGATATATATGTATATAATATATATAAGATAAAATCAATCGCGAAGGGAAAATAATTAATGCACAGATATTCAAATTCAAAAATAAATATTTAAGAGTGCAAGTTGAGGGCGGCTCGCAGAGGAGAAAAATGTGGGAATTAAAAACACAACCTTAATATAGAAAAATGTAGATTCCAAATGGGAGGGAAGATTCCAATTGTATCATTACTAATGGCTATTGGTTGGTAGTACTCATAGTGAAATCTAATGATGGCCATTTCCTATGAGTTGTTGCTTTGATGAAATCTAATGATGACCATTTCCTTCCATTACATTTTCATATTAATTATCCCCCAAATAGTATGAGGTTTTTCTCATCGAAATTTTGACAACAGACACAAATTATGCAAAATATTGAGGTAAGTCATTTGTGATGGTTTCCATGAGTATTATTTCATTTTACAACGCATTGGTTATGTGGTTTCATCTATGGTTGTTTTCATATATGCAGTTTTAGAGGAAGGAGTATGACAATATTTAAAGAATTATGTGAATTACTTAAATTCTTTTGTCATCAAAGATGAGATGACAAGGTTAAAGAAAAGTATAGAAATAAAGAAAACCAATGCCCATCCATGGAAAAAAATCAAATGACAAAGGTATTCAATAAATTGATTAATTTAAATTAAAAAAAAAATTGTTTTTTTAAACAACTTTTGAAATGTATTTGTAGATAATCAACATGAAAAAGATTATTACTATGTCCGTGTTCTCTGCCATTAGATTTCACAGTGAGCACTTCCAACCATAAGCCATTAGTAATGCTAAAATTGGAATCTTCCCTCTCATTTGGAAACTTCATGTTTCTATATTAAGGTTGTGTTTTTAATTCCCACGTTCTTCTCCTCTGCGAGCCACCCTCAACCTGCACTCTCTTCTTGAATTTGAATATCTGGGCATTAATGATTTTCCCTTTGTGATTCTAGCCTATATATATATGTATGCAATTGTGAAATGTAAAATGTATATATATATGATAAAATCAACCATGATTAGAAAATCATTAATGCAAAGATATTCAAATTCAAAAGGAAATATTTAAGAGTGCAGGTTGAGGGTGACTCACAGAGGAGAAGAATGTGGAAATTAAAAACACAACCTTAATATAGAAAAATGCAGATTCCAAATGGGAGGGAAGATTCCAATTGTAGTGTTACTAATGTTTTCTACCTAGCAGTGCCTACAGTGAAATCTAATGATGGTCATTTCCTATGAGTTACTACTTTGATGAAATCTAATGATTACTATTTCCTTCCATTACATTTTCATAATATTTATCCCCCAAACACTACCATGTTTTTCTCATTGACAATTTGATAACATACACAATTTATGCAGAATTTTGAGGTAAGTTATTAGTGATGGTTTCCATGAGTTTTATTTCATTCTAAAATTCATTGGTTAGGTGGTTTCATCTATGGTTGTTTTCATATATGTAGTTTTAGAGGAAGGATTATGACAATCTTTAAAGCCTTATGGGAATTACTTAAATTCTTTTTTCATCATAGATTAGATGACAGAGTTAAAGAAAAGTATAGAAATAAAGAAATCCAATGCCCATCCATGGAACAAGAATGAAATGAAAAATGTATTCAATATAATTGATTAATTTAATTTAAATTTATTTTATTTAATTTTTTAGACAACTTTTGAAATGTATTTGCAGATAATTGACACAGAAAAGATTATTATTGTGTCTGATTTCTCTGCCATTAGATTACACTCTAAGCATTAATAGCCAACAACCATATAACCCTAATACTGTTTTCTTCCCATTGAATTAGATCATTAAGGTTGTGTTTTTAATTCCCATGTTATTCTCCTCTGCGAGCTGCCCTCAATCTGCATTCTTAAAATATTTCTTTTTGAATTTGAATATTTGGGCATTAATGATTTTCCCTTCATGGTTGATTTTATCTTATATATATTATATACATATATATCTATACATTTTACAATTCACAATTACATACATATATATAGGCTAGAACCACAAAGGGAAAATCATTAATGCCCATATATTCAAAATCAAAAATAAATATTTAAGAGTGTAGGTTGAGGGAAGCTCACAGAGGAGAAGAACGTGGGAATTAGAAAGACAACCTTAATATAGAAAAATGCAGATTCCAAACAAGAGGGAAGATTCTAATTGTAGCACTACTAATTGGTGTTGGTTGACAATGCTCACAGTGAAATATAATAGCAGAGAAAGATTACAATAATAATCTTTTTTCGTGTCGATAATCTACAAGTACATTTCAAAAGTTGTTTAAAAAATAAAATAAAATAAATTTAAATTAAATTAATCAAGTATATTGAATGTTCGTCACCTTTTCACATTAGTTTCTTTATTTATACTTTCCAACCTTGTCATTCATGCCTTACCTATCGTTAGCTCCTTGAACAATAAATAATACGGGCGTTTTAAAGAGATTACCCTTCCAAAAACAGATATTTGAAATGACCGCGATAAAACAAATTAATGTTGCAGAATGAAATAAACATACCATGGAAACGGCACCATCAAGATCGCTTGTTGCCCGTTTACAGGCCCGGTGGCAGCCAGACAAATATCACAGTGCCTGTTCCAGTTTAAACACCATCATCGACTTCATCAATAGTAACTTGAAGCCGACCATCATTAGATTTCACTGTGAGCACTTCCAACCAATGGCCATTAGTAACACTACAATTGGAATCTTCCCTCTCGTTTAGAATTTGCATTTTTCTTATTAAGGTTGTGTGTTTAATTCCCACATTCTTCTCCTATGTGAGTTGCCTTGAACCTACACTCTTAAATATTTCTTCTTGAATTTGAATATCTGGGAATTAATGATTTTCCCTTTGTGGTTCAAGCCTATATATATATATATGAAATGTAAAATGTATATAGATATATATGTATATAATATAGAAAAGATAAAATCAACCACGAAGAGAAAATCATTAATTCCCAAATATTCAAATTAAAAAGGAAATATTTAAGAGTGCAGCTTGAAGGTGGCTTGCCTAGGAGAAGAATGTGGGAATTAAACACACAACCTTAATAAAAAAATTGCAAATTCTAAATAGGAGGGTAAATTCCAATTGTAGTGTTACTAATGGTTGTTGGTTGGTAGTGCTCATAGTGAAATCTAATCATGGTAATTTCCTATGAGTTACTGCTTTGATGAAATCAAATGACGACCATTTCCTTCCATTTCATTTTCATAATATTTATCTCCCAAACACTACCAGATTTTTCTCATCGACATTTTGACAACAGACATAATTTGTGCAAAATCTTGAGGTAAGTGATTTGTTATGGTTTCCATGAATATTATTTCATTCTACAACGCATTGGTTATGTGGTTTCATCTATGGTTGTTTTCAAATATGTAGTTTTATAGGAAGCAATATGGAAATCTTTAAAGCCTTATGTGTATTACTAAAATTCTTCTGTCATTAGAGATTACATGACAGAGTTAAGCAAAAGTATAGAAATAAAGAAAACTAATGCCCATCCATGGAAAAGGAATCAATTGACAAAGGTGTTCAATATACTTGATTAATTTAATTTAATTTTTTTTTTAAAAAAATTTAAACAACTTTTGAAATGTATTTGCAGATTATCAACATGAAAAATGATTATTATTGTCATCTTTCTCCACCATTAGATTTCACTGTGTCACCAACAACACATGGCCACAATTGGAATATAATTTTGAATGATGTATTTTTCTATGTTATTAGTTTTGTTTTACCTCAGTTATTCTTTCACCCAACATTTCACTTGAAGGGCCAATGATTTTCCCTTTGTGGTTCCAACCTATATATATGTATGAATTGTGAATTGTAAAATGTATAGATATATATGTATATAATATATATAAGATAAAATCAACCACGAAGTGAAAATCATTAATGCCTAGAGATTTAAATTCAAAAAGAAATATTTAAGAGTGCAGGTTGAGGGTGGCTCGCAGAGGAGAATAACATGAGAATTAAAAACACAACCTTAATAGAGAAAAATCCAAATTCCAAATGGGAGGGCAGATTCCAATTGTATCTTTACTAATGGCTATTGGCTAGCAATGCTCACGGTGAAATCTAGTGATGTCCATTTCCTATGAGTTTTTGGTTTGATGAAATCTAGCGATGACCATTTCCTTCTGTTAAATTTACTTAATATTTATCCCCCAAACACTACCACATTTTTCTCATCGACATTTTGACAACAAACACAATTTGTACAAAATCTTGAGGTAAGTCATTTGTGATGGTTTCCATGAGTTTTATTTCATTCTACAATGCATTGGTTATGTCCTTTCATTTATGGTTGTTTTCATATATGTAGTTTTAGAGGAAGGAGTATGGAAATATTTAAAGCCTTACGAGAATTACTTAAATTCTTTTGTCATCAGAGATTAGATGAAAGATTTAAAGAAAAGTATAGAAATAATGAAAACCAATGCCCATCAATGAAACATAAATCAAATGACAAAGGTATTCAATATAATTGATTAATTTAATTTAATTTTTTAAATAACTTTTAAAATGTATTTGCAGGTAATCAACATAGAAATTTTTTTTATTGTGTCCGCTTTCTCTGCCATTAGATTTCACTATGAGCACTACCAGCTACTAGCCATTAGTAACACTACAATTCGGAAATTTTCCTCCGCTTCGTGTGAGAGTGTTCCTTGCTATTTTCTTGCACAACTAGCTAGGAAGACTTTTCCCTAACTTCATCTAGGAACCTGATATCTTCTAGGTTCTTGTGAAGCTTAGATCACTAACTAAATCCTGTTCTAACTCCTCTCCAAGAGTTTCACAACTTGTGCTTCACCTTGAAAGACTAACACCACTTTTGAATTGGCAAACTATCTCCTCCACTTAGAAGACTCTAAGTGCCAACATCACACAAGACCTTGAACTATTTGCAGGGGTATCAAGGATACTGAAAACATGCCATACACATCCAACTAGATTCATCTTGGAGGATCTTCAACCTTCTTTCTTACCGATTCCAAGAATTTGACTTGAGGAGGCCTAATCCCTTGTAGCCCTTCACAGTGACCTTTTTGTCTCTCTTTCCCAAACTCTCCAAATAACCTCAAAAAAAAATTTTACATTCAAGTACCCTTTTTGATCTACTAAAAGATTCATAGGGTTTCAGACCCCTAACTCCTCCGTACACTGATTTCCTATAATCTAGGCCAACTAGGGCTAAAAGGCCTAATTACTAGGGTTTCACTATTTTCTCATTCAAAACTAATTCAAATGGATTAACAAGAACATCAATCCTCCAAGCATGTTAGGTTATGACTAAACCCCACCTGGAACTGTACTTGTTCCATATGGTACCTCTTTCCCTTGCCTGTTCTCTTCAATTTTCACTATCAAACCTCTAACCGAGCACTCAAAGCTTGCCTAGGGTTTGTTAATACATGCTACTTCTCGACTCCTCCTGACTCCTATCACTACATATGTACAAAATAATGGCTCCCCTAACAATTCCATCTATTCTCAGGAAATTCTCGTGGCTAGATTTCATGGGGGAGCCATGAAAAGACAAACTGGTCAAGACAAAACCAATAAAGACCCGAGACCTTAATCTATTTAAACAAAACACTAAACTAACTCAAATCAACTTTCTTACAAAAGGAAAAATGATTAGATATACCCAGTGAACACAAATACAACACCAATCAGAAAATCTAACTCATTTGATAGCACTATCACTCAAAGTATTTGGGTAAACACAAAAATTGCAGAGTTCTATTCCAACACAACAAAAACTTGATTACAAAAAGACTTCCTTCTGAATTCGAGCCACCACCTTTCATAGATGCCATTTACCATGTTTGTAGGGTGTGTTGGTCGATCCCACACTCCTATCTTTTAGGGGATCCAAGATAATTGAGTTTCATGCAACATTTTCCATAATGGCAAATGTTGTCATGACAACTTTGTAACAACTTTTTGGCAACAAACCATTATGCCATCTCCCTAATTCCTAGGACCTCCGTCTCCTAGGTTTTGAGCATCAGACTCCCTTAACAGCCTCATGCCATCTTTCTAACAACATCATGTGTTTAGACACATTTAAGACTCCAATTCCAACTTGAGCTACTACAGCTAAACAAAGCAAAACTATTAATGAGGACTAAACATTGGTGGATCTTAGTCCTAATGACTAGTTCACCTAACCACAATAATGACCTTCTAAGGTCCAAAACAAATACACAATTACTCTGACTTGGGTAATGTCAGAAACAAGCCAAAAATGACAATTAACAAAATGGAGGTTAGCCTAGGTTCCCTTGCACCATCCTCCCCAAAACAAAAGAGTTCAATCCACCCTTGGATTGAGTAAGTTGAGATCAATTCCCAACTTCTTGAACTCTGATTCTTTGATCCATACTACATCAACATCAAGTTGACCATGCCATTTTATCATATGTTCCTTGTATTCTTTGGTTCTAGTCTTCTTGTAGACCCTAGTATCTAGTATAGTGTCAACTTGTTTGACTGTAGCAGAAGGTAGTTTTAGTTCTTCCACATCTTGGATGACTTCATTGAGACTTTTATCCATGTCAGGTGGTGGTCCTTTGTAATGAACTAGGTCTGCAATATTGAAAATAGGGGACAGTCCACTATCTTCTGGTAGCTCTACTCTAAAAGCATTGTTTCCATACTTTGCTAAGATAGGACAAGGACCTATCCTCTTCATCTGCAACTTGTGAGGGACTCCTTTTTGTAACCTGGACTTGTTTAGATGCACCATCACCAAGTCTCCAACATTGAACTGAACTTCTCTCCTATGCTCATCCACCTTGGTCTTATGCTTCATGTTGTTTTTTGCCAATGTCTTCCTGACTGTATCATGAATCTCTTACGTTGCATAAGCAAAATCATCAGCATATCCACTTCCCTTGACTCCATCCTTTAAGTCTCTTAGTTCATAGACTCCTCTAGGATGTAGACCATAGAGAATTTCAAAGGGACTCTTTCCTGTTGACCTATTCACTATGTCATTATAGGAATATTCAACTTTCCCAATCAATTGATCCCATTGTTGACTATACCCTTGGTTTTTCCGGGTTAATCTTTAAAATATTTGTAAGACTTCTATTAACAACTTCAGTATGACCATCAATTTGGGGGTGGTATGTTGATCCAAAAGATAAATTAGTTCCCAATCTTTGCCAAAGAGTCTTCCAAAAATGACTCATGAACTTGGTGTCTCTGTCTGACACAATGCTCATAGGTAACCCATGTATCCTTACTATCTCTTTGAAGAAAAGAGAGGCTATTTGACTGGCATCATTGGTTGTCTTACATGGCACAAAGTGAGCCATCTTGCTGAATCTGTCCACAACTACATAAACACTATCCATGCCTTGTCTTGTCTTGGGTAATCCAACTACAAAATCCATACTCAAGCATTCCCATGGCCTGTTAGGAATAGGTAGTGGTTGATATAGGCCTGCATTTGAAGAAGTACCCTTGGCCTTTTTGACATACTATACAACTTTCCACATACCTCCTAACATCTAGATTCATCCTTGGCCAATAATAGAATCTTTGAACAAGTTCTTGAGTCTTTGTGATCCCAAAGTAACCACTCAATGCACCATTATGCTTTTCTTGTATCAAATTCTCTCTAATGGAGCCTCTAGGGACACATAACTGATTCCCTTTAAACAAAAGATCACTTTGCAAAGTATATTCAACATATCTACTATGGAAATGATTCTTGTATTCAACACATACCTTATAAATGTCTGCAAAATCTTCATCATTTGCATATAGATCCTTGAAATGATCTATTCCCATGCTCTTCAACTGAATTTCTTATATGGTGAGGACTCTTCTACTCAAGGCATCTGCCACGTTGTTGAGTACTCCTTTCTTATGCTTGATATTAAAGGTGTAAGCTTGCAGGTATTCAACCCACTTCATGTGTATGTGACTCAATTTCTCCTATGAATTCAGGAAACTAAGTGCTTGGTTTTTTGAATACACTATGAATTCCTTGGGAAGCAAGTAGTGCCTCCATTTCCTTAGAGCTTGGACCAATACATACATTTCAAGGTCATAAGAAGAATACTTCTTCTTGGCTTCACTTAACTTTTCTAAATGAAAAGCCACCGGTCTGCCCTCTTGGCTAAGAACAGCTCCAATAGCCACATTGCTTGCATCACACTCAATAGTGAATAGATTCTCAAAGCTTGGTTACACCAAAATAGGTTGTGTAGCTATCTTTCCCTTTAACAACTCAAAACTTTTGTTAGTTTTCTCACTCCATACAAACTTAGTCTTCATTCCTCCTTTAATGGTATCCAACATAGGAGCACAAATAGCACTAAATTGTCTTATGAACTTCCTATAGTATTGAGCAAGACCATGAAAACTTCTTACCTTTGTTGCTGTCTTTGGAGTAGGCCAATTGAGGATGGCTTCCACTTTGCTACTGTCCATTTTCAAGTTGCCATGTGATAGTACAAATCCAAGGTACACCAGCTTTATCTTGATGAATTCACATTTTTCTAAATTGATCATCAATTTCTCCTCTTGCAACTTCCTAAAAATCAACTCTATCTATTTGAGATGCTCTTCTCTTGTTTTGCTATAAATCAGTATATCATCAAGATACACCACTACAAATTTACCAATGTAGTCTTTGAGGATTTCATTCATGAGTTTCATGAATGTGGAGGGGGCATTAGACAACCCAAATGGCATAACCAGCAACTCATATAAACCCTCATTGGTTTTGAAAGCTATTTTTCACTCATCTCCCTCATGTATTCTAATTTGGTGGTAACCACTCTTTAATTCTATCTTGGTATAGTACCTAGCTTCACCTAGACAATCCATGAGGTCTTCAATCCTAGGGATAGGGAACCTATACCTAATGGTTATCTTATTTATGGCCCTTGAATCAGTAAAAAGCCTCCATTCTCCTCCCTTTTTAGGTGCTAGGACAGTGGGTACTACACATGGATTGATGCTCTTCCTAATGAGACCTTGGTCTAGGAGTTCTTGTACTTGTCTAGCTATCTCTTCATTTTGTTGAGGGATCATCTTGTAGGCTAACTTATTTGGTAGGGTAGCCCCTAGTATCAAGTCTATCCTATGACTTATGGCTCTTGTAGGGGGTAATGCTACTAGTTGTCCACTGCTTACAATGCCCTCATAGGTCTACAAAATTTTATGTATTTCTTTAGGCAACTCTAGCTTCTCAGCTGCTTTGTCATTACTTACCTCTCTTGGCTTTGACATTACTACATAGCCAACTCCTTCTCCTTCTTCCAAGGCTTCTAAGAACTATTTTTCACCAACCATGAGAAAATTAGGACCTGCTATCTGCACCTCTACATCCTCTAATAGTGACTGAATTCTGAATGTTACCTTATCCTGCTTGAAAGTGTAAGTGTTCTTCACTCCATCATGCATAGCTTGGCAATCAAATTGCCATGGTCTACCTAGGAGCAGGTGACATGCATCCATAGGTAACACATCACACAAGACTTTGTCCTTGTACCTTCCAATTGAGAACTCCACCCATGCTTGTTCATTTACCAAGACATGTTGGCCTTTATTGAGCCATGTGACCTTGTAAGGATTGGTGTGGGGTATCCTTGTCAACTTTAGCTTGTTGACTGCCTCCTCTGACACAATATTGTCAGTAGACCCTGAGTCAATGATGACTCTACATACTTTCCCCATCATTTTGCACTTTATCCTAAACAGGGACCTCCTTTGGCTTGGCTCCTCCTTAACCGGCTCTTTGATCAAAGTTCTCCTCATCATGAGGTTCTCACCTTCCTCTGAATTTAATGGTACCTCAGAATGTTTCTCTGTTGCATTTGTCTCATCATGAACTAGATTAGTTCTCTTATCACCTCCTTGAGAAGTACTACCCTTCTCTGGACACCTATAGGTAGGGTGTCCCATTTGATTGCAGTGATAACACTTCATATTGGCAAAGTGATTGCCTCTTCCTTGTCCACCACTTCTTCCCCTAAAGTTAGAGCCTCTTCCTCTACCACCTCTACTAGAGCTTCCTTCTTGCTGCTCAGAGTACTTGACTTCTCCTTGAGCCCTTGATTCTGAACTCCTTCCACCATAGCCACCTCTTTGTCCTCTACTGTCTTTTCCTTTACCTCTACTCTTGGAGGTCTGCTCTTGCTTCCTTTTGCCTTTCTCCTCTATCTTTAAGGCCATTTGATAACATTGGCAGATGGTTTTGAAGTTCACTAGGCTCATGTCTTCTTGGATAGACCATTTAAGCCCATTCAAATACCTTGCTAGCTTGATGCTTTCATCTTCAACCACCTTTGATCTAAGGCACAACTTTTGGAACTCCTCGGTGTATGCTTGGACATCCAATTCTTTTTGTCTAAGATTATGTCTCCTCCTATGCAACTGGACTTCATAGTCATCAGGTAGGTAGGTCTACTTTATTTTGGTTACCATGCCTCTCCATGTAACTATTGGACCTTTTCCTTCTTTCTCTCTTTCAGTTTGCACAAACTTCCACCATGTGAGAGCTGAACCTCTCAACCTTGACTTGGCCACCTTTACTTTTTGGGCCTCTGTTATACCATCACATTCAAAGTGATTCTCTATACTTTCAATCCAGTCCATGACTAAAT
>VDFB02103390.1:0-14152 GCA_007258455.2 Sequoia sempervirens | reverse complement strand
AGTACAAGAAGTAACACCAACATCATGGAATTTATTTGCACTACTATGGTTTTGTAAATGCCCACTCACACTAAAATACAATTAAGGACAAAACACAAATTTCAAAATTTGACCAAAAACACTAACATAATTCCCAAAGATTGCTTCCAACACATGTACTTCATGAAATCCTAGCAAACATTAGACCAATAATTTATAAGGACCTTGGCCATCAACACCATTGGGTTGACAAACATGGTCAAGTTTCAAATGGAGATATGGAATCCACATCACCAAGGTAGGTTGGATTAGATCTACTAACTCATCAACAAATACAGACTTAATTCAAGTTGCACGTTATGCAGATAAAATATATATCAATAGTATCTTTAAATATTTAATAAGAGGACAAGCCTAGGGGATAGACCTAATTCCTCGGGGGCTCATCTCTAATGGCCTTGCCTACGTATATAATTCGTAGAGGAATCATAGTTCGACATTTGAGTTTTCTTCAACTCATTTGACTCACCCACATGGGGTATATCCACTAGGGTTCAACAGATGACTCAACCTCATTCATACTCACAACACAATTACACTGAATTATACTAAGGTTCAATCCTCCATTCAAGGGTATCATGTGTTCCATATAAAATGTGTACTATAAAAGTGGGTACGCAACCTTTTCTAGGGTCCATTACCCCAGACAGTTTCACAAACGACTGCTACCCACTTAGGTGAAGCCGGGGGTCAAATACTTAAATATGGATACACTAGTGGAAAATGGAGCATAGACATAAATACTTATATTGGTAGACACAATGCCACAGGGTAACAAACCAATAACTAAATCTTAAGTATTGCTAGTACAACACAAAAATTACCCAAAGGTTTTAAACAAAACTTCTAGAATGAACTAAATCCAACTTTCATTAAATATGATTATTCAATTGACTGGATATTCATTTCATCACTCTAATAATCTAAACATTAATCTTAGTTTTTACAAACTAAACTTTTGCATCATTCAAGAAAGAATAACTGAAATATAAGGTTGTATCACATAACTAAAGTTCCATCCACAAGAATACTTAAGTCAACCCTACACCACAAATTTAGCCTCACATTATTATGGTTTCATGAGAAAATAATTATCAACAATGAATGCACACCCCAACTCTCTCTTAGCAATTCCATTTGATAACAATAATACAGGTGGAACATAGGTTGTAGAGATGCAAAGGCTATTTATGGTTAATCTATTGGAACTCCTCTCACTATAGGGTGAAGTGATATAAAAGAGTCAAAGATGGATCTCTCCTATCACTACACCTTGGATGAGTAACTTATTATAATTTACCAATTTTTATAGCTTTGATTTAATGTTACACACTCTACATGACAAAACCATCATCTAGATGTACTATGTTTCGATACAATGCAAATACACCATTCACTCTTATATCACTAGTTAACATAGTAACACAACTTATTTATAATTAATGATAACTATAATTGTATACATTACTAGCAATATAATGTTGAATATATAGAAAGGAGTAGATAGTCCCAATAGAACAACATATTGCTTTTAATAAGAGTCATCCTTAATATATGATTTGTATCATTACAAGATTTAATACTATATATATATATATATCATTGGAACACTTATCCATAGTAGCGAATACAACCAAAAATTTACCAAACACATTAACATTATAACACAAAACTTAGATTTATCAATAGTTCCCATGAAATCAAAAATAAAAAATAAAAATAAAAACTGCGCAAACTATAGATTTACAATCCAATTTTGTATAATGTTTGATACATGTTATCTAGCATAACTATTCAATACCCTCTATTAATAAGTATAATTAAATATCAATTACTAATCTTTATCATACCATCAAATACCAATTTAAATTCTATTAAGTGATAACTTAAGACATCTCGAGAAAAAGATTACACGATTTGCAACGAAAATACAATTGCTAACTTGTATAATTTATAACAATTATGAAACTAATAATCCTTAAATATAGTACTTAATTAATACCTAGTGGTTAACTCATCAAGTGATATCTAACTCCAACTTTAAGTGAATAAATACTATATAATACCCGAGGATTAATAATTAGAATATTAATTAAGTACTAAATTGATATGCTAAATATTGTTAGTTAATCAAGATATAAATACTTCACTTTACCAGTGCTAACAACTCAAATTCATATTCTAGAAAAAAGTTGTTAACACTAAGTACGCTTTAGTATTACTTGTTTAAGTCTATATTTTTACTTGAAAATACAGGAAATTATGGGTCAAAAGTCACACTCTATGTGAGTATGATTTATATTATTCAAAATAAGCTAAACCAAATGATTATATAAGAATATCCCACTTCTACATCATCCATGAATTTCAAGCGAACATGGACTCATTCTATCTTAATCAAACCAGTAGCTATGGAAGTTCTATGCAACATGTGATTAGCCATGGACATGCACTTAGTCTGCCATAGATATTGTCTACCAAGATAATAATGATATATGAAAATCAGGGAATAAATTTCTATAGATTCAGAGACATCAATGATGTACCAAGGGAAGAGTGACATATATTATAGAATGCCTCATTTTCTGAATAGGAAAGAGCGATTATTGCAAGGTATGCACAAAATAAATATGTTGAAGAGGCTTAGGATATTCAAGTAGATGCATTTGGTGCGTAGACCTAAATTCCATGTTGAAATGCCAAATAAAATTGAGAGTTAAGAAATTCCTTTTGTCCTTAAATGGCCTATATAAAGGTGTTGGATTACTCAAAGTTGTGAAGGATATTGTAATGTCCATCCAATCATCCATATATAGGAAAGCAGGCAAGGTGACAGAGACAACCATTATGATAGATAAATGCATTTTATCAAATGTTATGGTTTTTGCAACTCTAAAAGCCATTTATGCAAAATGAGTGAGTGTAGATAATATATTCGTAAATGCTCTGTAGACATATATGCAAAATGCGGAAGCACAAACAAGGCACATGAACTGTTTGACTGGATGCCTCAAGAAATGTGTCTCATGGAAAAACAATGATTGCAAGGTACGCACAAATTAGATTTATTAAAGATCTCTTAGAAAGGTTTGAGCAAGTGCAATCAGCAGGTGAAAAAAAAGAGCTTCACAACCTTTCCCAACATCCTCTTTGCCTGCATCAAACTGGGAGCTTTGGAACATGGCATGGATGACCATCATAGTAGAAATGTGGACACAAGGACAAGGCATGTGACCATCTTGATAAAGTGCCTAACAAAATGTGATCTAATGTAATGTAATGATTGCAAGATATGCACCAAAAATATTTGTTGAGAGGTCATTTTTTTGTTAATTCTTTGAAATTTTCAAGCAAAGCAAATGAAAAATATGGAGTCAAACATCCTCATCTTTTTTCTTGCATCCAACCTGCCTATGCCAAATGGGCATAGGATTTAGTTATTCATCTGAAGGCAAGAAAAGCCATTGTTGATGGATATTAAGGTAGTGTTTTCCTTGGTAGACATAAATGCCAAAGAGTGAAAGCATAGAAAAGCATGAGAACTGTTTAACAAGATGCCTCAGAGAGATGTGAAGCACGAAAAAAAACCTGAACTGTTGACATAATACCCCAAAGAAACTGCGGTATGTTCTCATGTAGGGCGATAATATCAGGATATGCACAAAATAACTTGTTTGAAAGGCCTACAAGCTCTTAAGCAAATGCAACTGGTAGCCTTTGAAACACTTAAGAAAAAGCAATTGGCGAGTGAAATGCCAAACCCACAACTTTTTCCAGTTGGTCCTATATACTATCACTCTTGAGTCATATTTCAAGTTTACTAAATGGATTCTAGATTTATTAACTTAAATCTTATTTTGTTGCACTTATTTTAGATTTCCAAGAAGGTAAACATAATATAACATATATTATAACTATCTCGCAAGGTGGGATTTATTAAAAATTACCAGTCCTTCACTAACACTTCTGTGGAGAGGGAAAAGATTCACAATAATGAAAAACTCACACAACTGACAAGAAAGAAATAAACCTAGAAATATCTTCTCCTAGAATGGGGCACCCTTTAGCTCTGCACATGCTTGACTTTGTCTGCCTATGTGCACACCTCCATGGCTGTAATTTAAACTTGGAATGGGTGAATCACATCACAACCACCAATTTCAATTTGAAGACTTCCTCCCCAATTTCGTGTAGGCTAAATCCTTTCTCCCCCTTCTTAATCAATCGTTCCACTTAAATTATTTATCTATTTTTTTTCCTCTATACATAGGAAATCTTCCCGATAGCCCTTCAACCTCCTGATTCAATTAACCATCTTACTCCTACTTTCGTTCCTTCCTTCTGAGGTAGCACCCCTGAGGCACTTAACAACGCCTGGATTAAAGTAAGTCTATGCAGATTTGGCAACAATAACTGTAATTCAAAAAACAAAACAAAAGGCACTTCGTGATCTCCCTAGTTGAGTTCCCCAAAAAAAATCTATGAGAAGATTGAACAACTCAAAATCTCTGGTGCTAGAATCCTCGTGATTCTTCTGTACACTGCTCCCCTCCAACCATTGGAGTCACTGACTGATAAAAGCTCCTCCTTTACTCACTATCCCTTTCCCATTAAATTCAATGTACTACAGGTAATCAATGCACATTCCCTATGTAGCAGCGCCATTACAATTTGGAAAGCAACCCAAACACATAATCCCCGTGTTGGGCAGCGAGTCCTTACAGCCATAAACTCCTGCCATAATGCTTGCATATTTTTAGAAGTTTTTACAGACACAACCACCATCCTTTTTGACTATGCATAGCAGAGGTGGTGTAAAGAGGTTGTCGAACATTTATTTCTTCTCGTACTACCTTTTCATATTCACCAATTGACTAAAGTTTTTTTTTTTTGCAACATCCAATGTTTCCCCTTTCTTCAATTTGACTATTTAATTTGTTCTCCCCCCACTTTGAAAGTTATTCCATACCTCATGTATTCATGTATACTTATAATGTCATCTATTACTAATAATAAGAACCATATAAGGAAGTAATTATATATATATATCAATTGTATTGACTACAATAACTCCTTGATGCATTGATTAGCCAACCATATAATAATAATTTATTTTTATATTAACAAGGTTGAATATATATTTACATTATAATGTTATTATATTGATAAGACTGAAAACTAAACAATTGTATTGTCACGACATTGACATGTTTGTACCAAATAAATAGAAACATTGACAAAGCCAAACACCATGATTATATCATCATTATTAAGGTTGACCGTGTGAAAATATGTTGTCATATTACCATAAATATTTTGAAAATATAAAATATATTATCATCAAATTAACAAGTATGATTATATATAATAAAGAATCACTAAAATGTGGTAAGTCCTATAAAGCTTAAGCAAAATAGTCAAATATAACATATTAATTTGAATGCGCCAAGACTAAAAGGTTTTGATAACAATGTATTAATGTTCTAAAGAGAGATCATCAATGAGGTTAAATATTTCATCCAGGCGGGTAAGAATAGCTTCATAATACCAACTAGAGCTAGCAAATGACAACACATTATCACTTTATCTATCACTTTTAATTTACCTAACCATTAATTAATAGAATGCACATAAGAGAATATAATAAAATGAATCACAAATAGGGGGGGCCTTACAGGTTTTTTGAGCAGTTTTACTTTTAGCCAATGCATGATGAAGCAAAAGAAACCTTGCAATTTTTGATGAGCTTGAGCTTCTGCTTTGAATATTCCTACAATTTTTGTTCTCTACAAAGTTTTTTCTTGTGTTTTTCCCTCTATGAAACTTGGCTGCATCATCATAGGCTCTTACTGCATCTTCTGCACTGTCAAAAGTGCCTAGCCACACTATTTTTGTGCTTTTAAGACTACCTTTTAGGCTCAATTTGAGGTGGTTGTTTTAGTCTTTTAGGGTCTGTGATACATTCTTTATTTGTTGTCATGATTCTTCCAACAATACCTTATACATCACTATTAAAACTTGCGACTATACTACTAAGTACTATCTATGGCACTGTCCTTTTACCCAGTGGAATGCCCTAACAGAGGTTTCATAAAACACCTTCAAATTTCTAGGTAACTATATGATTCTATCGGCGTATTCCAGGTAAATCATATGTATTGATTGATCCTGCCCCTGTATCTAGAATATACTCTGCTGACTTCATCTCTAAGATAATTTGTCCAGCATTAGGTAGATCACTTCTATTTGAGGCTTTGTTTTGTCTTTGTGAGCTTCATAAATGGAAATTACTTCTGTTACTTGTAGTACTTATAAAAGAATTAGAATGAGGGAAATAAGCACCAAGGCCTTATGAGTGACTGTATAATAGCTTTCCACAATCCACATAGAATGTATAATAGTTTTTAAAATGAAGATCTCAAACCAATTCAACACAAGAAATTGGTCATATATTAGTTTAGAGAGCTTAGAATTCTGATAATAGATTGCTTCATTCAACTACAACATTTTCCCTTTTGATTGAGATGACAATACCATTTTGAGTGAGTAATGGTCCTCTTATTCATCATGACATATGATTGTGGAAATTTAACTCTATTTTGCAGAATACGAGTGATATTATCTTTTGTTATGTTAGTTTCTTGGATAATATAAGGTCCACTTTTCTTAATTGAAGCTAGATTTTTACCAGCCTCTATTTTTTAGGGGAAGCTTTTGTAAACATGTCGCAATTGGCATTTGTGCTCCCTTTCCTAATTCTTCTTGCTCTACCTGTTGCAATAAATCAGCTTCATCCTTCTCAAATCTTTTGTTTTAGAGGGTTCCCATATATTCCTCTTAACTGATTTCTTCTACTTCTTACTCTTCCTTTGTAGATGCAATCTTAGTGGGGATACACTGATTGACTTGTAGGGGCTTCTCTATGTTGTACTAATTATTTAATAGTTATTGTTGTTACTCTGCCTATTCAAGTTGAATTTATTTTTTGTGATTTTCATATGATTTTATTTCTGCTTTTTTTTTTGTTTAGTTTCTTAACAAAAGGCACTATATTTCGAGTGATACTTGCCTAAAAAGTTTGTTTTGTGAATAATGAACTACAAAATTATTGTTCTGTTCTTTAACCTTTTGGAAGCTGAACTGTGTTCACACAAATTGGAAATTAATACAAAACATAAACATGCTTGACCCTACAACTTTTCACCTGGGAAACCCCCAATGTGGAGGAGAAAACTCAGCTTGGTAGATTCCCATTGCCCTTCCACCTACTTTATATTACTTGGAAACAGTACAAAGGGAGGAAATATAACTACAAAGGTTGTTTCAATCCTCTGTTTCAAACGTACCTATGTAAGTTTTTGAGGAAACCTTGTGCTACCAGGATATTTTTTTCAAGAAGTTCCAACATAATTAATATCCTTATAATTCTTTTTAACATAAATTATTAAACCAATAGCATAATAAAAAAGTTAAACCAGTAACATAATAAAAGGATGATTTATGTTTATGTTCTAATTGAGATCTCTTTTATTTTTTTTATATTTGTTGAAACTTTCAATTACAATCCATACATTTAGTAATATGCATGTTATTGCAACATAACTTTAATGGTTGATAAACTTCCAGTTACTGCCAGTACTTGGTTTTATATCTTCTTTGGGCCAGTAGAGAATATTGTTGAGTCCAAAGTATATCCTATTTTGCTAATTGTATTTGGCATAACCACTTTACATGGACCCATATGATGGACAAGATTTGCTTTTATCAGGTGAGTAAAATTGGAGTTTTTGCACTGTAACATTTACTATCATTCATGTAATCACTAGATAACCACAAGTTTTAGCAAAAGACTTCCACATATCTTCGGTACCCATTGCACACATGAAGGTGCTTGCTAGTTTTATCACTTCCATAAGAGACAAGGAATGCAGTGTCATAAATTTTTTTATTCTTGAGTTGCATATGAATATAAGTTGGATGCTAAAAGTCAATATTGATATCAAAGTTACCAATAGCCAGTTATTGTAGGGCCAACCCTGTATCTAGACTAAATATTATCTTGCATCAAGGGATTTAATGTACTGTCATGCAATTAAATATTTCACCTATTAGTGTGTCATCATAGACAAATTTTCCATTAATTAATAAGCACTAAATTTAAAAAGGAGCGTTGTCTAACTTGTGTGCCCAGATGAAATGAATATACCACCATCCATATGCTGACAGAAAGATCAATGACAAAGAAATATGTACCCTATGAAAACTCTCTTTTCTTTTCTTTTTTTAATTTCTTGGCATTGTTTTGTGATCTGTGAAAGGTGCACAAGTGTATAGATAATTTAGGTGGAAGGAGCAGGAAGAAGAAGGATCTTAGATCTATGATGACAATGACTAATCTTATTCATATCTACTCATGCGTAAAAAGATATAAAACTTGTGGAGTTTGTGTGTGGCAACCTTCAGTACTTCATTGACTCATTCGTAGCCATCATTACTTCATTTACTCATCCACTCTGTAATTTTTGCTGTGTAGGTAGCCGATAAGGTTATTCACTGTGAACTGGCATGGACTCTTCCTCTCCTATTAATTATTGTGGATGTTGTGACAATTACAGCAATCTCTCCAATGGCCTTTCACCAAATTTATTGCGTCCACTTTCCATACAGCTTACTATGTTAATTGATGTTGGTAGCGGGGATGGCATAGACAGTGAAAAATGATCCACTCCATTTCAACTCTTTACTCATTGCCCCAATGGAAGTATATCTTGAAGACAAGGATGACTGATGCATTAGAGATGAGCTTGAACATCTCTATTTTTTTTTAATAAAACAACTTTGTTTTTTTGTTGGTGGTTTAGTCCGTGTAAACATTGTTGTCTAGGTAGTGAAGAAAGCTGTCTTGATTTTAGTTATTTTTTTTTTTGTTTTCTTGCTTTCCCTATCCACTCATGTGAAGCATATCGAGTGCCTTTAATGGATAGTTTGTTGTTACTGTATTGACACACATGTATCGGTTTATGAATACAATTTGCAATGACTTTAATTTTTGTTTATAGCTTAGTTAAGAGAAGAACACAACTCAGTGATTTATTTATTTCACCTCAAGAGCCACCAGATTTCCCCTCTCTTCTTTTTCTTTTTAATTTATTTAACTTCGAACATTACTCACCAAGATCAAATTTGAAGATTATATGCCTCCCTCTTCTCTTCTAACTTCACGATATGAGTTGTGTATTCAAGATTGCCTTTGTAAGTATTGTGCAATAATGTTAAGTGAGGAGGCTGCAGCAACATCATTCATGAAGGATTGCATTGGGAGAGTTACGCTTGCTCAAGTTGAATTTGAGCCTAGCCATGTTTCAATGTACTGTATTTTATTATTATTAATTTTGGGTAGGTTACCAGAGTATAATCTCATAGAATTGTTTCACTCTTTATTGAACACATAAAGGCGTTCTTACTTCTCTCATTTTACAAATCTAAGCTCTACTTCTTTGCTCATCTGCTACACTACTGTTGTAGATGTAGGAAATTTTGTTGTGCCTATTCTAAGGTCAACATAGGTATAGTTTAGTAGTGTTGACAAGTAGTAAGATATCTACATTGGAATGTACCATCTGTGATTTAGCAAGAGGCGAGAACATATACACAGAAAGGAATATCATACCCCTGTGGAAAGCAAGCATGGGTCTAATGAACGTGATTATTACATAACAATAAGTCAGATTTCTTTTCTTTCTTCATAAAACCATTTACTATCAAATTAAACGAGTGTAGGATACAACCTATTTTCTTATTTAAGGAAAACTAAAACTATCATACTTTATTCTCTGATGTATATTTATTTAGAACTATTATCAATACATTGCGTTTTTCACTCAAAGGCTTCAAGAGCAGCATCAAGATATTAATTTCAACTGTATTTTCAAATGAAAGAAAACATAAATCACATAGAGAACCATGTCAATGGACAATAACTTTTCCCTTTCCCATGTTTCTCTTTCATGTTACATCAAACACCGAATTTCCATATTATAAACAATTTAAGGAAATACACTGAAGGGCACACAATTAGTTAAAGCTTGCTCTCCACCCTACCATAATGGCGTCATGGAGCCACGTGGACTTTGGTCATACCCCCGAGCAAGGAATTATTTTAGCTCCATGATGATAAATGGAGTATTTTCTCATTTTTACAAAGGGATAAAACTATTATAGCACATATTTCATGCATCTAGTTTCTCTATTTTCTATTTTCAACCATGATCCTTACAATATAGCACTTTCTTTTACAACCAATGAACAAGGTAAATGGAAATAGGAATAACTTATCTCTTTTATTTAGCTGAAGGGATTGAACTCTTTTAGCCATCCTCCCTCTCCAAGCCAATCCATCTTGATCACCATATTACCAAAAAGGTGGACTCCTCTCCCATTCTCATTCCTTCTACCTCCACTAAAGTTCTCCAAGAGGAGAAGTGGTTAATCCCCTCTCATTCTTCCTCTTCAAATATATATAGAAGCTTTCAACTTGCAACCTTTGGATGGGGAGGTGTGGAGTGTACCTACCTCCATCAATGAGGGTATTTTCCTCATTAAAGAAGCATGCATTTGGACAACTCCTCCATCTTCCCACCCCATCCTCTCCTCAAAATTCGTCACTCTCCATTATGAGAGCTTTTCAGGGGTCAAATCATGTCCTGGGGGTACTATTATATGCCCACTTGACCCCTACCACCATGGTATAGACCCTAGGGGGTTTATTTTTGCACCCTAACCAAAAATAAAGACCAACAACTCTCATTAAAAGCCCACATACATCTCACATAATTCACACTTAGCTAGGGGTTTCCAAGACCTATTTCCCACATGCATCTGACATAATTCACAACTAGATTCCCTCACAACCTTAGTCTTCCAATACACTAACTCTACTTGTTTCTAGACCCAAAATGGGGTCAAATTTATATCCTCAAGAAGAGGTCTTTTGATTTCTTGTCGATGGTTCTCCCTAAGTTTCATGCTAACTTTTTTACCTTCCTGTACATTACCAGCACGATCATAAGAACAATCATATATCACATTAATTTGATAGTTGAGATAATATTTAATTGTAAAGAAAATCCATTTATAGTTTCAATTCATATTCCCAATTTATGAGTCTATAACACCTTCACGGCAATGACAATGAAACAAATGTCAAGATGAAATTCAAGAATATTGCATTACAATCACATTATGTATTTCTCATAGTACAACTACAATCTATATATAACAATTCAGATTTAGTATTGATCACATGCAAAGCGGGGTCTTACAAAGTTATTCAAATCACCATGTTTTGGCTATGATTGGATAGTTTTAATGGTTTCTATCCAATTTTTTAATGAGTTTTGAATAGTGAATTATTAATCCATTATGAAGTTGATAAAGGAAGGATTTGTGGATTTCAACAAGACAAAGGTTAAATTTGGAAGGCTTTAGCATTGTAATGAAGTTGATAATACCCCATTCATGAATTACTATTTAGAATTTCAATGGAATACAACAAATTACCTAGAAGTGACATAGTACAAAGAGGTAAACCTCTACCACAACGACAAATCAAACATAATTCCACAAAGACAATAGTGAGAAATGAAGCAATAGATAAAAGGGGAGTATATAATACTATGAAAATAATGGTTCTATTATGTTATGTTAAAAATACTGTAAAAGATCAAATATTTTCATGTTATCATGTAATGGTAAATGTATCTAAGCAAAGCTACTAGCTAAACACTGCATAGTTTGATTTTCTTTAAAATAGTTTATATTTTACCATGTATATATGACCCTGTGTGGTTTTCCCAGCTAATGACTATGTAATCCTCTAAAGATTATGATATTTAATATACAAATATTAATTAATTATTCTCCTAGAGTTGATTTATCACAATCTTATTTTCACTTATAATAGGAAACCATACATAAGAGAAGATTCATTAAATTTTATTTCAACGTAACATGCCCTCTTAGAAAGACATTTCAATGAAGCACAATAAATATCCACCCTAATTTTGGACTATACTTAATCTAGCATAGTTAAACCAATAATAACAATATAATAAGAGGAAAATAAAATAGAAAAGGGCAAGGAGAGAGAGAAGGTAAACAAGTCCATAAGCTTGAGAAATAATAGTTGGCCTTGTAATATTTCCTTACAAATGCAAAATAAATCAATCATTTGATCATTAGCCTCAGTCAATGCAAAAAAAAAGAGTAAAGCTTTCATCTAAGGTGATAATAAAAAAATTATATACTTATAAATGAAATATATCGGTAAGATACAACCATCACATTACACATGTAGGCTACATTGATAAAAATCACTACAAGTATTGTATTAAACATTAAAAATTTATTTCCATTGAGGAGTTCATGTAAACTACAATGATGGCTCACATACAACAATATTTAAATTGAAAAATATAATCTCCCCTTGGCTTTGAGTATTTGTGATGAAAGAGAACCATTTTAATTTTTTCTCAAGCCCAATAACTTTCAATACCAATAATACAATGCATGTATTTTTGTATAGATATATAAGGCCCAAGAGGTAGTGCATCCACATGTAATTGGTTGTGGGAGATGTTAATGGAAGGGGAAATCAAAAGTTAATTTGATTTGAACACTAGTATAAAAGTATTTAAATTCTAATGTGGACAAGACCCTTCATGTAGATCTCAACTAACTCCATTAGGAACATTTTATGTGAAATCAGGATTGGAAAAATAACAAGTCTAGAGATTTAATGAAGGATACCTCATCATACTAAATGTAGGAGATGGGATGATATTTAATGAACTCTTCATCCTCCTTCGACTCCCTATTTCAAAACATTCCTAATAAACATATTTAGGTATTAATTAACCATACATAGGTAGCCACAAACCTTTAAAATGTCATTATAGCCTTAAACCACCCTAGTCACATGTAGGGTACAAGAGATCCTAATAAATATCCAACAAAGATTCTCATCCTACATATAACATAGGAAAGTATAATGATAAACGATAGAGGTCATTGAATTAAGATCATTATTTTGAAGGAGATCACTTAAATTGTTTTGTTAAAATCACTTCCCATTTAGTATAAATGGCCGAATCTATGCTCCTTCTATCCATTGGTGAATTCATGATCTCATAATATATCTTTGAGCACTTTATGAAATTTTAATAGCAATGAAAGTAGGAAAGAGAGAAATTTTATTAGGAGAGCCATGAATTTTTATCTTATTGATGATTACACATGAAAAGCTTGAAAGGATACACTTAACTGTGAAGGGAGATGCCTACCATATTGGTTTAGCCAATGAAAACAAGCCACAAAAGCATGGAAGTAAAAATGATATCATCACAAAAATGTGAAGTGTAGTAGCCATCATATGGTATGTTGATCAATAATGGGCACAACATAGGAGAACTCCAAAATTCATGAGCACCTTGGGATTATGCTTATTGTTAGATAAAAAAGATCAAATGACCAACAAACAGCTAGGTTAATTTACCTATATAATCAACAACAACAATAATGCTTCACAGACAAAAATATTGATTGTTAGAAAATGAGTTAGGGAAAATTGATTCTTAGGAACATTTTACAAATGTTAGTGAGGAGGATAATATTAGCAAGACCTTGTGAGAGAATAATCTCATGGTTGGTCTCTCAAGAAATGTGACATGGCATAATGAATACCTCACAAAAAATTAGGAAGGAATATAATAAAATTTCAAGGAGGATATATTTAGGAGCTACATGATAAGGATGGGAATTAATATTACTACATCTCTAATAAATGTTAAATATTAAAAAGGTTTTCAATATTTTTAAGATATTTAATTATGTAAATGATACAACATCTCATGTATACTTAAAATGATGGCAACATTGCTTCTAATAAATAAGATAATTTTCAAATAAAATAAAATAGTTTTAAATTTATATCTTTTTGTTTTTAAAAATAGATGTATTTAAGACATCTTCTCTAATATTTATTATCTTTGAAAGGTGAGATAATGGTGGTGTATTTGGCCAAATAAATCAGATCTAGGTGGACGATAACCGTTTT
>VDFB02103389.1:0-89645 GCA_007258455.2 Sequoia sempervirens | reverse complement strand
GACTATAGTGCAAAGGAAGACAGATGCCCCCACTCTAGATATGTCATGTGCGGGGAGGAATGAAGGATGGAAGACAAGCGGATGGGAAGATAAAAGAGTGAGGTGGATGAAGATAGGATGCATGGATAAGGAAGGGAGATTGAGGGCGAATGACGGGTGGATAAGGAAGATAGACGAGTGCGAATGAGGATTGGGATAGTGTGTGGATGAGGGGAAGATATGCTAAGAGGTGTCCAAAGCATGCTTATATGTTTGCCCCATTGTTATCAAGATCACAAGGAGGATGGAAGGATTGGGATAAATGAGATATGCCAAGAAGGATGTGCAAGATAGGTAGGATGGAGGGGATGGACGAAAATGATGTATAGCAATAAGATGGGTGCATAGCTGAAAGCGTAGCAGGAAGCATAGCAGATGGAGGGAATGCAAATCAAGAAATTTCCCCCAAGTGCAGATGGGGATTTACGCATGACGCCTGTTTGCCAGGTTTTCATCATGGTACTTATCCAAGGTGCTTGGTTTTCCAAGTTTTCACCATTGAACGGATTATTTCTCTTTATTATTTTATTTTTTTGATTTTTGATTTTTTTGACTTTTTGACTTTTTGGATAGTATGCGGAAGGAGACGGATAAGGATAGGGAGGGGAATAAGTGGGTTTAGAAGACATGTGATAAAGATATGGATGAAGAGCTCAAACATCAAGTTCTATACGAGGTATTAAGGGCTCATGTTTGAACTGACTATTGGATGTTGGTACAACCTTAGGATAAATGGATTATGCTAGAGGATGAATGAGAGGGATTTGATGGGGGAGATATGTGGGGTAATGGGTGGGATGTTGAAAAGTGTATGGATGGAATGATGGGGTGGATGTGTGATGGGGAGATGTGTTCAGGACCAACATTGGCACATATGGTGATGGATGTGAAAAGATAAGAGGATTGATGGATGGAGAATGTGGGGATAATGGAGGAGATGGGATAGTGAATTTTGGAACATAGGGACCCAAAACAAACTTAGGAGATGAAAGATGGGCATGGTTAGCTTTTGGATTAGCAACTTTGGATGTTCTTACAGATTTTTCATTTGATGGCATTACATCTTTTTTCTTTGGGATCCACATGGTTTTGATTTTTGCTTTAGTGGGCCTTTGTGGCTGATGGGTTTGATTTGGATTGTGGATTTGATTTTTCTTTTCTTTACCATGTCTTTTAGAGGGGACATGGGAAGCGTTGATGTGGTGTTTAGATTGATGCAGTTTTTCCTAGCATCCAAAGTGCCGTATAGCAATGGGATGGGTGTGAGGGGATGACCTGTGGAGCAATGCAGGTAGGAGTATGGGGATTACGTGTAGATGGGGGATGTTTAGGTATGTGCCTTTGTTGATCCTGATTATGGGACATGCGAGAGGGATATTTATGATGGATGACATGGATAGGTGTTGGATGGATGAGCGAATGAGATGGAGGAGGTGATCTTGGGATATACGGACCCAAGATGGAGAGAGTAGATGAAGGACAGGAGATGGTGGATGGAGGGATGTAAGGACCCAAAATGGACGGAGCAGGTGAGGGAGGAATATGGACGGTTGTTTTGAGGCGATACGATAGAGGAGGAGGGATGGCAGCATATGATTTGGTGGAGTGATGGGAAGAGTCAACATTTCTTTTGGAAAAGGCTCGTTGAGGACGTCTAGAGGTTGTACCAACATCTTTAGATTGTGAGTCTTGGGGGATAGATCCAAGACCTTGCATGTAGATTTGTTCCTTGACTTGGATGGGCTCTAAAATACCTTGCTCGTGAAGGCCTATACCTTTTCCGTGATAGTTCATGTTCTTGAGCATTCGATCCATGATAGGATTTTTGTTATTCTGAAAATATGATGCGAGTCCATTATTAGGCGGGGGATGATGGGTGGTATATACACTGTGTTTTTCTTCTGCAAGGAGGCCACCATGGAAGAATGTGAGAGTACCAAGGGGATATGCAAGCGGCGTGGGAATAATATTTGTAGGCGATGATGGAATATCAGCATTTGGATGGGTGGTATCGGGAGAGGGAGTAGGGGATATGATAGGATCTGATTTTGTGGTAGCGGACTCATGCGATGGAGACGGAGATGGAGCGGTAGAATCTTGAATGTCAAGAGGATCATGGGATGGAATGGATGGGTGACTGTGATCTTGTGGTAGACTAGATGGGATGGTAGGATCTTGATCTGGAGGAGGGGATATGTTGGCGTGCTTTGGATCAGGCTCTTGGCATGAATCATCATGTGCGGGAGGCATGATAATGGAGTCATGGGGGGACTCTTCAAGTGGGGAAGATGGAAGGATGGAGGATTCGATGCAGTTATCAGAATGGATTTGGGCGTCGTGGATGGGTTCGATGACTCTTGGAGTAGGAGGTGGATGTTTAACGGATTCGGTAGATGTGATGGTAGGAGATGGGGACTCAGTGGATTCAGAGGATGGGATGGTATCATCAATGATAGGTGTTGGATGGAGAAGGGTCTCGTCACTAACAACCATTGATGATGGGTTGGGATGGCATGGTTCCACGACTGCAATGTGTGGAGTGGGGGATGTTTCCTTTGTTATAATTCCTTGGAGAAACTTGAATACGCTAGGTTGAGATGGCGAGGTGGGAGAGGATAAAGGTTTGTGGATTAGTGGACTAGGATTAGGACTAGGGATTGGTGGGCTAGGATTAGATAGGGGAATGGGATTGGATGCGAGACTGGAAATAGATGGGGGATTAGGTGAAAGGTTAAGATAGGGGTATTGGTATGGTGAATTAGGACACAAGGAGGCGGGTGGTGGGTTGTAGTAAGGGTATGGGGATGGTGGATGAGGATGGGAAGATTGAGGTGGCAGATTAATATAGGGAGATGGAGATGGTGGATTAGGGTAAGTTGATGGGTGTGTTTGACTAGGATAAGAAGGTGTGAATGTAGGATTAGGCTGAGTGGATTGGTATGGGAGATTAGGGTAGTGGGTGTATGCGGATGAAAGATTTAGATAGGAGGATGTGGATGGGGGATTAGGATGAGGGTATTGTGATGGCAGACTAGGATAAGAGGATGCGGGTGTTGGATAAGAGGATGATGTAGATGAAGGATATGATGGACATCCCTTGTCAAAGGTAGCATAAGGAGTCTGATTAGGCATGGATGAAGACATGATGGGATAACTCAATGGGGTGATTGGATTTTGGAATGTGGGTGATGAAAGCTTACTAGCAATGATAGTGTCAAGGGGATCTATGTCGTATACCTCTTGATCAACAAGACTTTTGTTATCGTCGTCGACATAATTAGGGTTTCCCTTGACCACTATTGATGGAGGATAAGCATTCATGATGAGGAAAGGATAAAGATGATGGATAAAGATTTTGGATGGAAATGGACAAAAGCCCAAATGAGACTTTAGGACAAGCTCAGATCGAGATTGGATTAAAGCTCAGATTAGGATGATTGGATGATACGATGGGATTGATTTTGATGATCGGATTGGATTATCAAAGGATGATTACGACACCGAATCTACTTCGAGATGGAAGTAGATTGATTGGGTCGAAGGTGATTGGATAGGGATGCAATTGGATTGGATTGGATTGATTGATCGATTGAAAGGTTGGATGATGGATTGGGTAGGATGATGAAAGGGACTGTAAACCCCGTTCAGAGATTACCCTAGGTGACTTAGGATGTTGATTGATCGGATTAAAGGATGAATGGATGATTGCGGCACCGAATCCACTTTGAGATTGAAAATGGATTGATTGGGCCGATGATGATAATTAACTTAGGATGGATGACAATCCTAAGAGGATGCTAATGATGACGATCAGATCAAACACTTCAGTCAATTTGGATAATAACCCGAGACAAAGTTTAGGGGATTTGGGCAGGCAAAACGATGATTTGATTAGCGAAAGGGATGATAGAAATGGATGAACAAATACTCAAAATGAGCAAATGGTTGATCGGGACAGATGAACGATTACTCGGAACGAGTAAACGAATGATCAGAATGATAGAAAAAGGGTTCAGAATGATGAAAGGAGGTGTGAAATGTATGAGTAAATGGATGATCGAAATGATAGAACGAGAGTTTGAAATGATGAAAGGATGTGTGAAATGGATGAACGTTTACTCGGAACGAGTAAACGGATGATCGGAATGACAGAACGAGAGTTCGGAATGATGAAAGGATGTGTGAAATGGATGATTGTTTACTCGGAATGAGTAAAAAAATGACCGGAATGATAGAACGAGAGTTCAGAATGATGAAAGGATGTGTGAAATGGATGATTGTTTACTCGGAACGAGTAAACAAATGACCGGAATGACAAAACGAGAGTTCAAAATGATGAAAGGATATGTGAAATGGATGAATATTTACTCGGAACGAGTAAACGGATGAGAATGGTAGGGTATACCCCCCTTGAGGAGGCAGATGGTGAAGAAAAAGGTGCCCCGGCCAACTTCTCAAAAGTATGAAGTGGTATATATCATCGGAAAGAGCACGAAAAAATGAGAAGAATTGCCTTTGAACGGAGTCAATCGGATAAATAGTGTGGAAATGGGGACCCTGAGAAGAAAGAGCAGAAGGTCAAATCTGCCACTGCACTAGGACACGTCCGCCACTGCACAGGGACAGGTCCGCCACTGCACTAGGACAAATCCGCCACTGCAGTAGGACAAATCCGCCACTGCACTGGGACAGATCCGCCACTGCACTGGGACAGGTCTGCCACTGCACTGGGACAGGTCCGCCACTGCAGTAGGACAAATCCGCCACTGCAGTAGGACAGATCCGCCACTGCACTGGGACAAATCCGCCACTGCACAGGGACAGGTCTGCCAAAGGATAAGGACAAGTCCGCCAAAGGATAAGTTTAAGCTTGATTTTTTGATGGATGGGTAAGGCAAATGACCCAAAATATAGCAAACACTGATAATGACTAGTTTTGCACGAGAAAGACAATTCAGACAACACAACCCTAAGATTAGTAGAGATAGGTATGGCCAACAAAGTCTTCTACTCTAGGATAAACATGGTTGCTAAGGAGTCCTCGATATACACCCGGTATGTGAGGCCCAAACCGTGAACACCAACCCGTTACAAGCGTGAGTCGGGAACCTTAGCTGAGATACTAAAGGCTCGGACCAACTCTTCACGCCATCCCGATGCTTCGCCAATTACAACGCGGGTTGGATTGAGATACGCTTTCGCTCTCCCCTTTATATACCCCGCCGGGTACGCTGGTTGGAATCATCCCTTTGGGGTGATGAAATCCCCTGCGTCCCACTAAGAAAATGAAAAAGAGGGGTGACTCAAAGGGACTTGGAAAGCTACGATTTCTCATCACCCAGGATCGCCAAATGGGCAAGGGGATTGGATACGTCAAATAGCCTTCCCAAACACGCCAAGCAAGGTTTATTGACACCCCTTTGATTAAACTATGTTCCTATTTTACCAAAAGACAATTTGGAAAAACTTGAAATTTTTACCTTCTGGAGGACGTGCCACTCTAGGACAGTCCGCATCAATTAGGACCACCTCACACCGCAGACTGGGACAATGGCCACCTGGACCAATGGGCCATCGAATTAGGACCAATCCGCCACCAATTAGGACAAGTCCGCCACCTAATTAGGACCAATCCGCCACTATTTAGGACCAATCCGGCCATCAATTAGGACCAACCGGAATTAGGACAATCCGGTACCCAGACACCCAATCATTAGGACAATCCACCACTCCAGACCACCACGCAGACCAACGCCACTCTAGGCCCAAATCCGCCACCTGGACAGATCTGCCACTCACAGACCACACACCCGCAACCCTCGACCTTGAAAAATGCAAAAACAACAAACGTGAAGAAAATAGACCCTTTTGTGGGTCCCACCGCCATAAATGTGATAGGTCGAATGTGAGTGTTAAAAAATCAAGCAACAAGCAAAAGAGTGCAAATAAACAACTTAAAACAACCTACACTTCAAGATTAGCCTAAGTTGGAAACAAAACAAGACAAAGCCACAAAATGGAACTTTATACCTTGCGTTGAGTCGATCCTTTGGTTGGCCCTTCGATCTTTGACGTGTATGCTCCTTGGATGGCAAGATGCAAGCTAGATGAGGATGTGAAGATGGATGCAAGTGGATGAAAATGTGAAAATGGTTAAGTGTAGATTGAGAAACAAAACTGCAAGAGTTTGGCTAGCACAAATGATCTCCCCAAAATGAGAGAAAAGAGGGGGTATTTATAGAATTTTTGGGAAATCCTAGGGGAAATGGACGGTTGAGATTGATCCACCAAATATCAAGATGTAGGGCTAAGGTGAGTTGAGAACTCACAAGCCCTCACATCTTGACATGTGGCATATGAGATAGCCCTAAAAGGTGAAGTGGACATGAGGTGGAAGGAAAAGGACATGACATGGAGGGGGTACAAAGTACCTTGGGATTGGACAAGATCTCCTCATAAAGGAGGTCCTTGTCCCCATGTGGGTGAGAGGACAAGTGGGGAATTAAAAATTCCTCAAATATTATCATGGGGATGAGAGAAAGAATAAAGAATGAATAAAGGACATGTGGGGAGAAGTGAAGGAATTAAAAATTCCTTTTGGGTGCCTTGGGGGATTAAAAGGTGAATTAAAAATTCACATGGGGAAGGGGGATGCCTTGTCCAAAAGGAGAAAGTCTTTAATAAGGTTGACTTAAGGACACATGCCATAAGTGGGAGGGGGATTAGGTTATGCTAATCAAATGATTAAGGTTGTGCAAGTACTTGATTAGATTAATTAATGAGGATTAGAAGAGGGTTAGATCTCACATGTGACTTGATGTGACAAGTCAAAGATCACATGGGGAAGAGAAAAAGGAATTTAATATTCCTTGGAAGGATAAAAGGAATTAAAAATTCTTTGAGAGGTTGATTAGGCTAGTTAGTGGAGGATTAGAGGATGGTTAGGTGTCTAAGAGAGATTAGAGGCCAACTTGCAAAAGTTGGAGGATGTGACACATCCTAATCAAGGATTAGGCATGTGCACATCCTAATGATGAGATTAGAAGAAGAATTAAGATAAGATAAAAATGATGGAGGATGTGACATGAAGGGAATTAAATAAATGGAATATTTATTTAATTCAATTGATGGAATGAGGATTAAAGAGATAAGGTATTATTGATTAAATACCTTAGGAGTTTGGCAGAATTAAAGCTATTAATTAAATAATAGTAGTATTACTTAATTAATAAAAATAAGACGAAAGGGGATGAATTTGGATAAATTAATTGTCCAAATTTAGACATCTACAGAATGAAACCTTGATAATGGAGATCTTAGGAGGTCTGCAATTTGCATGAGATGGATGAATTGGATGTGGATCCTTTCACTTGAAATTGATGCTTTGAATGCTTGAATTGATCGTGAAACCTACAACACAATGTTAACTCCAAAAACATGCATGATGCAAGAAGACTTTGACATGAATAGATCTTGAATGCTGCAATAAAACTCTGATATATCTTCTCTTGAATGCCTTTGCTCATAAACCTTGCTATAAGAATGCTTGCATAAAAACTCTAGGTGAAACTTAGTGAAATAGCCTTGTATTTATAGGTATGTATCTTAATTTCCTGAAATTCAAATATCACAAGCCAACATTGAATTATAGATTTGAAAACATTAAAATACCACCAAAAACATAATTTAAATTTAGGTCATAAGGTTTAGGGAGGACCCATGGGAAAATGGGTCCTAGGTCCATAAACCTGGAACACACATTGCTCAATATAAAGTGTTATGTTTAGGCATTAATTATTGTCAAATTTTCCCTTCAGAAAATGTAATTTATTGGGCTTAGAAAATGAATTAAAGGGTCAATTAAGGCATAATTAAGCTCAATTAATTAAGAGGCCCCAAATAAGTGTGCAAATGTAAAGGGGTATATTTAATAACACTAAATTAAGGCATTATTAAGTCCATTTTCAATAAGGAGGGCTCAAACAAGTGAGAAAATGTAAAGGGTTGCATTTTCCTACACTACATTTAGCCCCCACTTTAGTAAGAGGATGACCTTGCATCAAACCCACACTAAAGTAGAAAATCAAGAGAGGTCTAATTGTTTAATTGTTGGAAAGATAAAACAACAAAGGTCAAGGAAGGATGATCAAGCCCCCAAGATCTAAGATCTCATGGAAAAACCAACAAAGGCACAAGGAGACACATGCCTATGTTAAACACATATATGTATGTAGCAATGACAAGATACAAAATCATACAATGTCAAAGAATCAAAGAAAAAGCGAAAGGATCAAGCCTCGATTTTCCAATGTGATGTGGAACACGTCTCAACTATTTGTCCAAAAATGCTTACAAGTGGAACTCATTTTCCACTATGCAAACAATAATGTATGCTCACACGACCTAGTGAAATCCATTGTCCACTAGGTGAGCCCCCAAGGGTGGAAAATGAGAGAATCTTATTAGGCTCTCATACCATACCAAAGATATACCTCTAATAACTTTAATAAGGCACCACACAATACAAACTTTGAGCTCCATAAGGATTAGTAAGTTGTGTTATGCTAAACACTTATGAACAAACAAGGTACCATAGGCAAGCAAAGTGCATTATGCTTGGTGGCCATGAAAAAGGTTGTAACTTCAAGCTTCACAAGATTAGCAAGTTGCATTATGATAAACACTTATGGACAAAATGAAAATAGGATAAGGCATGTTCAAAGGGGTTTTTCTTAGTTCATGTAAGGTCTCCTCTTAGGGAACATCGTGCCTAATGTTTCTAAGAGTGGACAAGTCTAGGATAAAAGATTCACAACTTAGGGAATGCAATGCATAGCATTACCACTAAGAGGAAAGTTGTATGCCAAGAAAGGTGATCACACTCTTGGAGAAAATCAAACCCAATGACACCACCAAGAAGAAGACACATTGCAAGAAGTAAGAAGACCATGCAATGAAACATAAGAAATAGTCAAAGATCTCCAGAATGATAATGCCAATGTATGCCTCCACTTTAAAGAAATTACTAATACCACGCTGTGAGCAATTAATTTAAAGTAGAAAATGGTAAATGCTCACAATAAAGAAGACATGAGAGATTATTTGGAAAGCCATATGCCAAGTCATATGTTTCCAAAAGAAGCTACGTCATGAAAAAGTGGTTGCCCCCAAAATGAAATCCCAAACACATAAGGGATCTACAGATTCAGGGTCAGCGTGTGTCTTTGCTACAATGATATTATAGAGCTCAAAAAATTTCATCATTCCCTAAATACCTCATGGAACAGGAAGAATGACACATAGAGAGCGAAAACAAAGAAAAGGCCTTTTGAGTCAACATAGAAGAGACCTAAATGTCTTGATGCCTTGCATCATCCCCAAAAGGAAAACACAAGACAAAATAAAAGATAAATGTTTACGACATATAGAATAATGAAAGTACAAATAGAGGAATGAACATGAAGACACATCAAACAGAATGATACAGGGGATCACATTACACATACAATCACAAAAAGAACATGAAAAAGAAAACAAATACAAGAATAGTAAGGCACATGCAAGTCAACATATAGCAGGTCGTCTACATCCCAATCTTGTTCATCATATGTGAAAGGTGGACAACTTGCCAAAGGGACAACATCAAGTGTCAAACTAGGACAAGGCTATCTGCCTCCTTGCCCCCACTAAGTGTCGGACAAGGATGAGTCGAGATGGGTGATGAGAATGAGCTCCTTGCAATATAGAAAATGATTTGCAATGAATGTAAAACATGTAATACTAAGTATGTTATGATCCTACAACTATCACATGGAAAGGAGGAAAGCTCATGTAATTTCTATCTGATTATGTTGTCATAATAAGTGTTAGGAGGAGAAAAATCACTCAATATGAGCTTTAATGCATGACACTCATCATTAAGATGCTTGATAGTTCTATGATATGCACAATAATTCATGTTCTTAGGCTTATTGATTCTAGTGGGAGGTGGTAGTGTAATCCATCCTAGATGAAGAATTTCCTCCATTTGTTGTTCAATTTATGTTTTAGTATGTAGGAATGACAACTTTTTGACTTTATAAGGTTTAGATTTCTTGCTTGTTTGAGGATCTTGTTGAGGTGGCTTTGAAGAAGAAGGGACTAAAATGATACTATCATCTTTGTGAGGGATTTTTTCATTATGACGGAGGACACTTGTTTCCTTAGAAAATGTGGAGGGAGGAGGATCTTGATATCCTAGTCCTTTAGTGTCTTCAATTGGAATTTGTTCTAAAAACTTATGAATCTCATGATCATTTGTTGTGTCACATCCTTGTTTAGCTAATATCTTAAAGACTTGGCCATAATTTTCTTCTAGGTTGATGGGTGTGTTGGTGACTTTATTAATGTAGGATGGATTAGTATGCACTTGGTTAGGGGAACTAGGTTCACTCATTGTTGTAGGTTTAGGCTTGGTTTGTGATTCAATCTCAGGATGTAAAAGAGAAAACATCTCTAGTTTTGAAATAGTAGGACGTGTTGGTTGTTGCATGGAAGGGTAAAATGATGCATTGTTCTCAGGGTTGTCAAGGCAATTATGTATGAAATTATGCATGGTTTCATAATCTTCACCTAAGATTTTAACTTCTCAAGGATGTTCATTATGGGTAGGTTGAGCATGATTATGTTCTATTGCATTAGGATCATTACCAAAAACACAACTTGAGACATCAACTAAAGATGTTAAGGACTTCCATAGATTACCAATGCACATGTCCATTACGAAAGAATGAATTGAAATGCAAAGAGATTACAAATTTTTAGATTTGAAGCACAATAATTTTCTAATTATGCTATGCAAAAGCCTGAAAATGATATCTTTTAGATGCAATTTTGAATTCAAAGAATGCACTGATTTTGAAAAATTATGCTTAATATGAACAATTTCAGATAACAGAAACTCAAAAAACTAAAACAAACTGAATATAGAAAAATAGAAGGCAGAATCAATGATTTTAATGCTCAAAATTTCAGGAAAAGCCCTGATCAAGGACTCATTCAGAGTTTTTAAAAATTAATTTACAAGTTTCTACGATGATTTTTATGGTTTTCAGATTTTGGTTTCAAACAGTGAGTTATAGTTTCAAATTTCTATAAAATGAGTCTAAATGGAAAAACAAAATAGTGCTAAATGACAAGCAAAAAGTCCTAATTTGATATGCAATTTTGATTAAATTTTTAGATGTAAATGAATGATTATGCAATTATATGTAAACATTATGCAAAATGACTGATATTTTTGAACTTTTTAGATTTTAAAGAATTAAAAAATGCAAGCCTAAAACCCTAAGAGAGATGAAAAGTAATGCAAGTAAACAACCCTAAATGAGATTCAAATCAATGCAATGTAATGCAAATGAATGCAAAAAAACCTAAAGTTAGGGCCGAAAATGGACTCCAAATCAACAAGATATGATGCTCAAAAGTCGAGTTCACCAAAATGAAATGGAGAAAAATAGGTTATTTGACAAAATGAGAGAGGGTTAAAATATGATATGATACCTATTTTCCACTATTTCATTAGGAAATGAGATCCACACAATGAATTGATTATCAACCCTTAGGTGAATCAACCCAAAGTGAGGATCATTAGATTTCCTTATGATTGAAGGATGGGGGTCAAGGTTAAACAACACTTTGGGGAGAAAAACTAAAAATAGCAAATCAATACCAAAATGCAATCTAACACTTGAAACAACAATATTAAACTCAATATTTGCATAACCAGAAAACAATATGTAGATCTGAGAAGGGCAAAAACTTGTGTACCACTCACCAAAAGTGTTTTTTAGAAGCTAATATGAGACTCATTCACCCCTAGGTGAATGGGTCCAAGTACAAGGGTTCCAACAATCTTTCGGGAACTTCTAGTGTAGATCTAAAGCTTCTAATTTGTCTAGGTTTTAGTGCCAGAAAATCAAAAATCTGATCTATAGGTGAGATTTCGTGATTTGATGAAAATTTTGAAAACTTTTACAATTTTGACAACTTTGTAAATCTTTCACTTCAAAAAGTCTTCAAGTCTTCTTCAACTTAAATCTGCAATCACACATACAAGAGAGAAAAATGTTTGTTTTTGGTGAATGGGGGTTTTCCTTGGTCAAACCCAATTTTGATAATCAAACCTTGAATTGAAATGAAACATGAAAGAGGGAATGAAGAATGGAAAAATCCATGTTACCACTCAACAAACCCTTGAATGAAACCTTGTTAATGGAGATCTTAGGAGGTATACAACTTGCATGAGATGACTGAATTGGATGTGGATCTTAACACTTAAAATTGATGCTTTGAATGCTTGAATTGATCATGAAACCTACATCACAATGTTAGCTCCAAAAACTATAAGGAAGCTAAGGTAGGAGAACAACTTCCTACACTAATCTTGAGAGGAGAAAAGTGCTAAACTTTATAGATCTTTAACAATTACAAAAAATTAAATAGAAATAAACACAAATATCATATATACCACAACACAATAATTTACGTGGGGAAAACCCTTTTGGAAGAAAAGCCCCACACTCCAAAAGTCACCTAATATATTATTCAGGAATCAAAATATTACAATATACTTGTAGAGCAAGCTTCTCACAGGAGTATCACCACTAGAGATCAAGAGACAACACGACCGCTATCAGACTTTCATAATACACCCTCATCTACATACATCCCAACTGCTTATAATAAGATTTTTGGAACCTTCTAGAATTAGGGTTTTACAAGGTCATTTTTCATTTGACATGTTAACGAAAAAACCTCGATGTGTCAATGGGAACAAACCTTGACATGTCAGTGAAAAAAAAATGGGTCAATACCCCGAACCCCATGATACATTATGAGTGTATAGTATTTGCATGATTAGACACCACATACCAACAATAAACCATAATTGCAAGGTTGAGACACATTTTTCTAACAAATATCACTTGTCAAACACCTTGCAAGAGCAACGTGGGGTTGTAACCATAATCTCTTTAATTGCTAAGGGCCAAAAGGCCCATAGTCTCTGAACATCATTTGACCTTCTCTATGCTCACAGGCTTAGTTAAAGAATTAGTAGCATTCATCAAATCCTCTACCTTAAGCAGATTCACCCTGCCATCTTCAACCATATCTCTAACAAAATGATACTACACATCAATGTGCTTGGTCCTGGCATGAAATGTTGGGTTCTTGGCTAGACATATCGCACTTTGATTGTCGTAATAAATTGTCACTGCACCTTGTTTTATTCTAATATCTGAACACAGTCTCTTAAGCCAAATGGATTATTTACAAGCATGAGTAGCTACCATATACTATGCTTCAGTAGTGGACAAAGCAACCACAACTTGTCGCTTACTCATCCAACTAATTGCACCACCAAATAAAGTAAAAAAATAAGCACTAGTGGATTTTCTGCTATCATCACCTACCCAGTCTGAATCCACATAACCATGAATATCAAGGGAAATCTCATCTTCAATCATATTACTATGATAACATAAAGATTAATCTGAGGTACCCCGCAAATATTTGAAGACTCTTTTAACTGCATCCCAAAGAACTCTACCAGGATTAGACATATATTTGGAAAAAACTACCATTACTTGAGAAATGTTTGGTCTAATACCAACCACAACATACATCAAACTTCCAACTGCACTCTGGTAAGGAACTTTGCTCATGTCTTCCATCTCTGATGGAGATGTTGGACAATTTGAAATAGATAACTTTGTTCCAACTGAAACAGGAACACACAATGATCTACAATCTTGCACATCAACCTCTATAAAATTGAGTTGACGTACTTGCTTTGGCCAAGCCACAACTTTCTGTTCACTCTATCTCTTTTAATTTCCATCCCAAGAATGTGTTTATTTGCACTGATATCTTTCATTTCAAATTTAGTAGCAAGTTGATATTTTAGTTCTGAAATCATACCTTTCCCTCTACCAATAAATAACACATCATCAACATATAATGCAATAAACATGAAACGATCACCCATCAGTTTTATAATAAATACAATGATCTCATTTAGAACGCTGAAATCCCAAACTCAACACATATGTATCAAATTTTTGGTACCACATCCTAGGACTCTTTTAAGCCATACAAATATTTCTTCAATTTGCAAACCAACTTACTTTTACCTTTCACCACATAGTGCTATGTCTGTGTCATATAAATATCCTCTTCCAAATTACCATGAAGGAAAGTAGTTTTCACATCCATTTGCTCAACCTCTAAATCATAAACAACAACAATAGAAAGAAAAAATCTAATGGATGTCATTTTTGCAACAGGAGAAAATATCTCACCATAATCAACACCCTCAACTTGAGAGTAAACCTTCGCAACCAACCTTGCTTTGTACTTCTCAATACCTCCATATGAACCAATCTTTTTCTTGAAAAACCATTTACAACCAATAGGTTTTCATCCTTCAGGAAATGGTACAAGATCCCATGTATCATTCTTTTTCAAAGATGTCATTTCTTCATCCATAACAATCTTCCAAGATTTTGCGTCATTCATACCTAGTGCCTCTTCTACAGATTTGGGTCCATCCATGTTAGTATTCAAAGTAAAAATACATCTAAAATCATCAGGTGGATATCTTTCAGGTGGTTGTCTATTCCTTGTAGACCTACGAAAAAGCTGAGTTGGAGGTTCTTCCTCCTCTCTTGAAGATCCAGAGCTAGATGAGCTCTCCTCAACTTCTTGTCTATCCTTGGGCATCGATTCAACTTTCTCAATTGTAGAAGGAAATTGAATCACATCTTCCTGTGTACTTTGTTTTGGTTACAATGTAACAAAAGAAAGCTTAGTTTATCTAAAAATAACACTTCTACTATGTATTACCTTATGTGCAATAGGATCCCAAAGCTTCTATCGTTTCACACCATAACTATATCCGATTAAGATACATTTCACAACCTTGTTCTCCAACTTTGTTTGCTTCTCCTTTGGCACTTGTGCATATGCCTCACAACCAAAAACTCTAAGATGTATTAATGAAGGCTTGAGACCCAACCATGCCTCTATAGGCATCTTATCAACAAGAGTTGATGTAGGAGACCTGTTAATCAGGCAACAGGCAATGACAATAGCTTCAACCCAAAGCCTTTGTTCTAGGCCAACACCACTCAACATACTCCTAGCCTTCTCCATCAGTGTCTTGTTCATTCTTTCTGCAACTCATTGAATACCATAATCTTTATAGAGTCTATCAAAATCATTAGAGAAAAATTCACCACAATTATTAGTCCTTAAACATTTTATTTTCCTTCCAGTCTGCAACTCAACCATTGCTTTAAATTATTTAAATTGACTGAAAACTTCATATTTACTCTTTACAAAATATACCCATGTCTTTCTACTATAATCATCAATAAATGAAACATAATATGTGGATTTACCAATTGAAAGAACATCTATAGGACCAAATACATTAGAATGAATAAGATCCAGTACACCACAAGATTTATGAGAACTCGAGTAAAATTGAATGCGGTTTTGTTTTCCATAAATGCAATGCTCACATAAATCAAATTCAAGATTACAATCAAACAAACCTTCAACAAGGCTTTTATTTTTCAAGGTCCTTAGACCCTTTTTTCCAATGTGGCCAACTCTATGGTTCCATAACATAGCAGGTAACTTTGTCTCAAAAGAAAGAGCACCCTTGGGTACCCAAAATCCATGACCATCTGTTGAAGGTGAAACCCTCACTTCTTCTATAGACTTTCTTTTCATAGAAGTGCTATTGCACTCAACGGTGCATGCATCAAGCTTATACAATGTCTCATATTTGAAACCTCTAGCAATCACTATAGCACCTCTAACTATCTTGCATCCTGCATTAAAAAATACTACTTGCACACCCGCATCTATTAGTTTTCTCACATATAACAAATTTCATGCTAATCCAGGGATATGCAACACACCATTAATCATTTTTATTCTACCATTAGGAAACCTTATTTTAACTTTACCATGGCCAACAATGTCTAAATGAGAATAATCAACCAAGTGCACCTTACCTCCTTCAAATTCTTCATATTCACAATACCAATCTCTATTAAAGGTCATCTGAAAAGATGTACCTGAGTTAATTAACCATGCATCATTACCTACACAAGTTACCAAAGCTACAATGAATGTGTCACCATCTTCTTTCTCAGACTCAGACTCATAATCAAATTTCTTTTTTTTTTCTTCTTTTCTTCTTTGCATTCCTTACAAACATTTTCAAGCTTACCATAGTTCCAACAAATAACTTTGGACTTTCTAGGAGATTTAGATCTCCCATTGGACTTGGATTCCTCACGCTTCTCATTCTTCTTTCCTTTTTCCTTAGGTCTTCCATGAACATTTAGGGCCTCCTTGGTAGTGATGGATACCTTCCTCCTCATCTCTTCAAAGAGAAAAGAACCCACCACATCTTTAGTCTTCAATAAAACATAAGTACTCCCAATAGCAATAACAAGAGAATCCCACAAATCAGGAAAAAAATAAAGCAAGATCTGACATTTCTCATCCTCATCCATTTTGACACCAATTAATTCCAATTAAGCCACCAACATATTGAATGCTTCTAGGTGGTCTATGATTCGTCCACCCTCTTCCATTCTCAAGGAATACAACTTCTTTCTCAAGAAAATCTTGTTCACTAAAGATTTGGCCTAATACATCTCACCAAACTTCTTCCATAGTTTCTATGCAAAGGTCTCTTCATGGACATTAATTAAAATAGAGTCTACCAAGCACAATCTGATTAGACCCTTGGCTTTACGGTCCATAACATCATATTGAGTAGCTTGAGGAGGATCTGTAGGCGTTGAAACATTCTCATCAAAAACATCCCATAGATCTCAATCTATCAACAAATCATCCATCTTTAGCTTCCACATCTCAAAATTATTGCTGGAAAATTTCTCCACCTCTATTATCCCTGATGAACTTGCCATCTAAAAATTCCTGCAACAAGATCACAAAGTTTCTTCTTCACAATCTCCCAGTCAAATCTGGATTAGTTCAAAAAACTCAACAACCCACAACTAAAACCAAAGGTGATTATGCCCTAATACCACTTGTAAGGAAGCTAAAGTAGCAAAACAACTTCCTACTGTAATATTGAGAGGAGAAAAATGCAAAACTTTACATATATTTAACAATTACAAAAACTTAAACAAAAATAAACACAAATATCATGCATACCACAACACAATGATTTACATGAGGAAAACCACTTTGAGAGAAAAATCCCACACTCCAAAAGCTACCCAATATATTATTCAAAAATCAAAAGATTACAATATACTTGCAAAGCAAGCCCCATGATACATTACGAGTGTATAGTATTTGCATGATCAGTCACCACATACTAGCAATAAACCATAATTGCAAGGTTGAGACACATTTTCCCAACAAAAACATGCATGATGCAAGAAGACTTTGCCATGATGAATAGATCTTGAATGTTGCAATAAAACTCAGATATATCTGCTCTTGAATGCCTGTGATCATAAACCTTGCTATAAGAATGCTTGCATGAAAACTCTAGGTGAAACTTAGTGAAATAACCTTGTATTTATAGGTATGTATCCTTAATTTCTCGAAATTCAAATATCACAAGCCGACATTGAATTATAGATTTGAAAACATTAAAATACCATCAAAAACATAATTTAAATTTAGGTTCTAAGGTTTAGGGAGGTCCCATTCGCCCATGGGCGAATGGGTTCCAGGTCCATAAACCTAGAACACACATTGCTCACTGTAAAGTGTTATGTTTAGGCATTAATTATTGTTCGGTTTCCCCTTTGGAAAATGTAATTTATTAGGCTTGTAAAATGAATTAAAGGGCCAATTAAGACATAATTAAGTTCAATTAATTAAGAGGGCCCAAATAAGTGTGTGAATGTAAAGGGGTATTTAACAACTCTAAATTAAGGCATTATTAAGTCCATTTTAAATAAGGAGGGCCCAAACAAGTGAGAAAATGTAAAGGGTTACATTTTCCTACACTACAGGGGGAAATGGTGCTTTTTTATTTAAGCACTTTTTATTGAGGGGGAAAATGGTATTTTTTTTATTTAAGCACTTTTTATTGAGGGGGAAAAAGGTTTTTTTTTATTTAAGCACTTTTTACTGAGTGACCTATCACATAGGAGTTTTGTGCTAGCACCTAAGAGCCAAAATTTTGCCCCTAATGCCCTACTTGGGAAAAAATTTAAATCACCATAACTTTTCACTAGGGTGTCAAAAATTTCCAATCAAGATATTGACAAAAAGCTAGTTCCAAGCACTGTGCAATGGTGCATGTTATTTTGCCAAATTTTTCTGCAAGTGCAATTAATTTCTATTTGAAGTTAGATCTTTATTTTTGGCTCCCGAGCTCATCATTTTTTTCCTACATCTTCATTTTTTTTATTCTTATTACATTGGAAAGGTATTGAGGAGCTCTATCAAGCCATCCATGCACTTTTCCAAATTCAGTCTCAGGTATATTTTATTCAAATTTGTTCATATTTGCATTTTGGAGGATTATTTGGACATGTTGGCACTTGATAATTTTTTGCTTTGATCAAATCACTTCATTTTAGCTGCTTAATATGTATTGATCTATGATTTTATCATTTGAGGAGTGTATTATTGTAATAATCATGGGTTATGTAACTCATCCTTTTGTAATCATTTTGACTAAGGACAGTTATGAGTCTTGACAAAAAGGCATCATGACACATTGCAGGTGGCTCAATATTTTGCCTCATCTTTATGGACTCATCCTTGATCCAAAGAGACATTGGAAGAAATCAATTTGGGATAATAAAAATGATCATATCATAGGATTGATTGGTACAACCATTAGTGTTGACATCTTTTGATAGATCTCAAAGACTGAGTACCCAAGCACACTTTGACCCAAAATTTGGGAGATGTATGGAGATCCACATAATCCTCCATTCTCATATGATCCTACATCATATTGCCTCATTCCACTTGATGATGTTGACAATCTACCCTTTGATGATGATACCTTAGAGAAGCTTGAATTAGCACTCAAGAGCATCTTGATAATTAAGAGACCTCTCCTAGAGCTCCCAATTCTCCAATTAAGATCACAGATCCATCTTTTCAAGTGCTTCATCAAAGTTTAGAGATGCTTCTTTGAGAGCTTCTTGTGATTCTTTACAAGTAAATTAGAGTATTTCAGATTAAATTTTGTAGGATAATTATTTGATAGGTATTTCAAACTTGTTTGTGGAGTTTCACATTTCATATTTGGAGGATAAATTTGAGGGGCTACCTCTCCTCTTTGATGACAGCCCCAACATAGTTGTTGTCACATCATATGTCTTTGGATCTTGTTGAACATCAATTACCTGGATCCTAGTTTGTCACTTTCTTCTTTGATTGGGCATGTACTTGATTTAATTATGGCAAAATCTATGAAAGACATGGTGACACGAGTGGATTTCAAAGACACAATCTTCATAGATTTGGATTCATCTTCCTACCAATTCGTATCTAGAATGGGAAACATTGTTGCATTTATATTTGGTCTTGTTTCTTCCCAAAGGAAGACAAGTTGCTTGTAGGCATTGGATTGTGTTTTGTATTCAAGCATTCACCATTTATGCAAGAGATTACACATTGTGTGTGGGCTAAATAGTCTCTCTTTCTCTCTTTTGGAGAGGAGTTTTTTCCCACTAGGTTTTCTCTTTTTCTCCATTTGTGAGAGATTGCATTTGTACATGGGTACCTAACATGGCCTAGTAGCCGGGACCCATAATCATCTTGGAATCATTTGCATATGTTTACTCCTCCCTAAGTTACACTTAAGGGGGTATTAGTGTGAACAAGTTATTTTACCTAACTAGTTCACTTAGTAGGTAATATTCACACATTTTTACATGTTAAATTTATTTAGGAATCTAGGAATCTTTCTAGAAGTCTTGGGTGTCATGTCATCTTATCTTGTCATTTACTTTAGTTACCTCATTGCATAGGATTGAGACACTTGTCACAATATTGTCTAGTCCTATCTCTCAACCTTTCCCATATAAGCAAGCATCATATATACATTTCAAGCCAATTCAAGCTATATAATCATATTGGGGTTTAATCAAATCCATTGTGCCCATAATTAGGCATATTTTGCTCTTGTTTCTCTCTTATGGAAGACATATTTTGGTTTTGTAGCTAATCCTGGAGGCTTGAGTCAATTGGTGACTCTAATAGAATCTAGTTCTATAGGAGAATCTCTTCTTCTAAGGAGAGCAAGTCTTGGAAAAACTCCATGAAAGAGGAAATTTTGACATTGTGATAAAATAATACTTTGAACATTGTTGATGTACTTGAAGGTAGGAAACCCTTTGGATACAAGTGGGTGTTCAAGAAGGAATTATAACTATATTGGAAAGATGTACAAGGAGTGGTTAGTGTCAAAGGGAACAAAATTTGATGAGATATTTTATCCTATAGCTAACTTGAATTCCATTGGGATGTTATTAATAGCTAAAAAATTTGAATTTGAAATGGAGAAAATGGATGTTAAGATTGTATTCTTTCATAGAGATTTAGAGGAGAAAATTTATGAGAGCCTAAAAAATTCAAGGTGAAGAAAAAACGACATCTGATTTGTAAACTAAAAAGATCTTTGTATGGGTTAAAGCAATCACCACGTATGCGGTATCAAAATTTTGATTATATGGGTTAGAATTGGGTTTCACAAGGAGAAATGTTGATCAACACATGTACTACAAACAAGTTGGTCATCTTGTTTTAATACTTATTTTGTATGTTGATGATATGTTTATCATTAGGAACAATAACACATTAATTAGGGAACTTGAGGCTTAGATGTCTAGTATAATGGATATGAAAGATCTAGGTGTGGAAAGATACATACTTGGTATGGAGACTTTAGGAAGTTCTAGTTCAATGAGAGGCAGTATCTTGAGACTATTTTTTAGTGGTTTAATATGTAGGATAGTAATCCCATAATTATCCCTTTACTGGTCGGCACTAGGCTAAGTTTGGAATAGTGTACTAAGTCTCTAAAGGCTTTGAAATACATGTGCAATACTTTATATGCAAGTGTCATAAGAAACCTTATGCAGTGATCTATATAATGATAAGCATTTCCTAAGTAGTGGGAGTTCTAAGTCGATTCATGCCAAATCCTAACAAAGAAACATTGGACTCAAGTTAAGAGAGTTTTAGGTATGTGAAATAAAATCTAAACTATTTTTTGTGACATTATGGAACTAAATATATTAGTAAAGTGTTAAATAAATAGGATTTTATTTATTTTAACTAGGTTGGAGATATGGATCACTAGAAATCAACAAGTGGTTATGTCTTTACTTTATCTATAGTAGTAGCAATTTAGATGAGAAAGTGGTGGTATCATGAAAACTATCTCCTAATCTAAAGATCTTCTTGGTCCACATACACACAACTGTAATGCCAATAACACCAAAGTAGAACCAAGATCTCGAAGCCAAGGAAATAAACTATCATTGTCAAAAACTCACACAAAACCATGTATCCAATCTATCCATGACATCGTGATAAACATGATACAAACCCCAATAATTGACCATTCGAGCACTCTAATCGACCATCCAATCAGTCTAATCATTCATTCTCTCATCCTAATGCAACATACCAATGCACACATGACCGCAAACAAGGCCAACTAACAAAGTCTACATCAATGCTGAATCAATCTCATGGATATAGACGGTCCGCATCCGAGTCATCCCATTGCAATCAATGAGTTGCAAATACCCAAACATTGCATAACTCATAGATCCCAAACAATGAAACATGCAAACTCATCATCACATCAATAACCTACAAATTGAGATATCAGAGAAAATAATCTTGTAGACCTCAAGACTCAAATACCAAATTAACCACAAATCTAATTTTCCAAAACAAGTCCACGAATGAGTAACCATAGTCAAGGAACCAAACAAGCATCTAGAAGAAATGAACCTCATAAAACTAAACCACACCACCACCAATCAACCACATACATGATCATGTCATGCCAATGCCCAAATGTACATATGTATCTATGACACCATAATTATCACCATCATTGTACCTATAACCAAATTTCTCCAAAATGAAACTCCCTGTCTCCAAGTGTATCAATCTATTTCCTCAAACCAGAAGATAACCTATGTACTTGTCACCATCAAATTCCAAACTTTGAAACACCTATAAATTTGTATCAAGAAGTACCAAATTTGCAAATCTTTTGTATAAACATATGTCTCATGAAAACATGCACTCCCTCAAGGTTTCGCCTCTTGACTCATTTAGATGCTCACATAATCACACCTTGAATATCAAGCCTCTACAAGTGATCAAACAAGTACCAAACTCTCTTTGCACACCAAACTTAAAATCTACATGATCTACTATGTAATACACTGCAAATACTCTACAACACATATTTAAAATCAAAAATTTGATTTTGTACGTAAAAGTTATGACCAAAACCGTACGTGTTCCAAAGAAACATTTGACTTCATGGCCCCAAAAATTGTTGAAAACATAAAAATCATGGAACCAAACCTATACCACTATGTAATGCATGAAGAGAGTTTTTTGTTGACTATTGAAATTCAAAAATCCAACATCATGAATGAAAGTTATGCCTACTATAAAATGGTTGCCTAATTATGCTAGTGGTTGGTTGATTAGTGGCCTTGTGGTGGTTTGTCAATGACTAGCTAGGTGGCATTTGTTAGTTTTAGGATCAGATTTGCAATAAGCAGAAATCACAACACATGAACAATAAATACAACAATTTACCCTAGGAAAACCATCCTACTCGAGGGAGAAAAATCCAACAAAAATATATCTCATATATATCATATAAAAGTACAAAATACTGCTTTACAACCAGAGCCTTCTCAAGGGCAGATTGATACAATGAATTAATAGCATCTATTCTTGATGCAAAGATAAATATATTTCTTCTTGTAGTCGATCTATTGCTACAAGATGGTATGTTGCTCTTTCTTGAATGAATGTGAAATAAGAATGACTTGATAATATGATTGAATGAACTCCACCTTGTATATATATCAAACAAGGTGACTCTTCACTTAGGTCAGCCACCTTTAGAAGAATATAAAATGTGATTTTGTAATAAGGCTGACTTGCCTTAATAATCATTTATTATGTTAACTTAGGAGAAAAATATCTCCCTAAGCTACAAACACTAACACTCCCTCTTAGCTAGGGAGGTATTTTCCAAATATCTTCATCATGGAGTCTCTCAACGTGTTGTCATCATGGAGTCTCTCAACATGACATACACCATGGCTACTCCCATGTGTGGAAGGAAAAACACGTACAAGTTCCCATCATGGAGTCTCTCAACGTGATGTCGACATGGAGTCTCTCAACATGATGTCCACCATGGCTACTCCCATGTGTGAAAAAACACAAGTATAAAGGGTTCATCATAGAGTCTTTCAACATGATGTTGTCATGGAGTCTCTCAAGATGACATCTCATCTCAGTCTCAGAGATGAACAAGGGCTCGCACCTCATATTTCTCTGTCATAGAGAAATATACACTAACAAGGGCTTTCACCTCATACTTCTCTGTCACAAAGAAATATACACTGAGAAGGGCTTTCACCTCATACTTCTCTATCACAGAGAAATATACACTAACAAGGGATTTCACCTCATACTTCTCCGTCATAGAGAAATATACACTACAACAAATCTTCATGATGATGTGAGTCCCTCTGAAACTCCAAGTACTTGTATCAACCTCCTGACCTCCTTGTCCAAGGTTTCCTTTGTTGGTGTATTAGACTCCCTTTGAATGTTAATTCCTCCTCTTCGAAGAAACTAATCATAATGACAATCGAAATAGGTTCTTCCTCTTCGAGAGAAGTCTCTAGTTATGTGCCACCTACTCAGTCCCATGGTAGCAAGCTGTGTCACCATTCTTCAGCCTGTGTGACTTCCTCACAGGATGCATCAAGCTCTTCCTCCCTTGAATGCAATCTCTCAACATCCTTTTTCTCCTTGATCTGTCCTAGAAGCATTTTAGAGAGATTACTAATAGTTCATAGAATTAAACCATCCCGAAGAGAAATACCAATGCATACATGATTCATTATTCCCAATGCATGAACTGTATAAAATTTATTTAAAGGTGTAGATATAAAATACTTATCTCTTTAATAGCACAGTTTAGATCTATTTCAAGTGATTCCAATTCCTTTTTCTAGCGCCATTAATACTTAGGGGAGTCGACATACTGGCTTCACATGTTAATCGGGTCAATTTAGTTTTTTATATTGGCTAACCTGGATCCAAGCTGGAGTGTGAATCTCAACAATGAATATTTTCCCAAATCTCAACAACTGCGTTGCAATGCAATGACTACCATAAGCTAAAATATTTGTTCTTTATGTTGCCTCCAAATGACACGACATTCATCTATGACTAAAATGACACTCCAAATTACACGTCTCCTTTATTTCTTCAACTCCATGGTAGTATTCATTCCTTCGTAATTATTCTCCCATCAATTCTTTATAATTTCAAACTATGGATTCCAAAATCATCTCTATGTCACTTCTTTTCAAGCTATTGTAGGAATCAACAACTTAGACAAATATATTAATGTTGTCCCCAGTCCATACTCACTCGTAGTCACCAAAAGACTGGCGGATTACTTAAAAAAATGGCTTGTCTCATGAAGACAAATGGCTTCTAATCATCTGGAAACCTAGCTACGTGTCCAAGAGAAGTATATTAATCCTTGAATTAAAGAATTGTGGTGGAATATTTGGGAAACAACTTCTTGATTAATTCGGCCTTAGAGAAAGTTTCTTCCAACAGCTTAAGGTATTGATTCCTTTTATTAAATAATAACTTGGCCGCTTAAAGAAAGACTTTTGCCTCATCACCAATATCATATGCTTTTCCTTTACCACGATATCGTTATTTGGATCTGGATGACCTCAATTTTCCTTGAAATTATTTGTTGCTCGATGTCCATCTTTAAGGGAGATGCAGAGCCATAAGTATCTGCGAGAATATTTTGCTCCATTTCTGCCTACTGATTTTGGGCATTTTCGCAAAGGATTTGAAGTGGGTGTGATACAATGATGTTCTTGACTTCAGGGAGACCGAGCATAGTGTATCGTGAACACCTCCTACTTGGTGCGACAGTGATTGCTCTGCATGATCCATGTTTTCTTTGCTTATGGCTTTCGTTGTTCACAACTCAAACAAACAAATGGTTGCTTTCCTTAAATCGACGACTTTTGGTATTTCCTTTGGCATCAGGTTACCCATAATTAATGTATCTTTCATTCAGATAACCCCAAGATATCTTTCATTTAGACAAATTCAACCTTTAGAAGGAACATAGAACTCCAAGTCTGAGATGGCGATAGAAATTTGTCACCTACTCCCACCAGTGATATCCATATAGTTTCTACCAGTTGGATTTAATATGAAGAGCATTGAACACTTAGAATTCCATGACTCCCAAATGGTTAGCGGCTTGCTTAAAAACAAGTTCCCAAAATCAAGGCCTCAATAGATTTGAATTCTCGAAATATATACACCAAAGCATGAACTCTAGGGATGCAAACTTCTACTACTTGCACAAATCTGATCATGTCATGTCCTAAACCCGCTCTGATACCATGTTAGTTTTAGGATCAGATTTGCAATAAGCAGAAATCACAACACATGAACAATAAACACAACAGTTTACCCTCGGAAAACTCTCCTACTCAAGGGAGAAAACCCCAACAAAATATATCTCATATATATCATATAAAAGTGCAAAATACTGCTTTACAACCAGACCCTTCTTAAGGGTGGATTGATACAATGAATTAATAGCATCTATCCTTGATGCAAAGATAAATATGTTTCATCTTGTAGTCGATCTGCTGCTACAAGATGGTCTGCTACTCCTTGAATGAATGTGAAATAAGAATTACTCGATAATATGATTGAATGAACTCCACCTTGTATATATATCAAACAAGGTGACTCTTCACTTAGGTCGGCCACCTTTAGAAGAATATAAAATGTGATTTTGTAATAAGGTCGACTTGCCTTAATAATCATTTATTATATTAACTTAGGAGAAAATATCTCCCTAAGCTACAAACACTAATAGCATTAGGTGGTGGTGGACTTTAATTTGTTTTAAAAAGTTTAATAAAAACCATTTTACCTACCCCCTCCCCCAATCGACGAAGGGGCCTAAGTGCAGGCCTCGTTGGCCTAGCAACCGACCGACAACACTAGCAACACTGATAGCGTTGTTCGACATGTCAGTGTTGGCCTACAGCCTGACAAAGGTATGAGAGGGGTCTATAACCCCACCTTATAAACCCCCCTACCATCCCCCACACCTCTCCTACCTCCCCAATATTTTTTTTTATTATTATTCTTTAAAAAAATCAATTAAATTTATCTTCTTGCATAGGAAAATATAATTTTTGTTTTTTAAAATTTTGCATACAGTCATATGTTCATATGAACTACGGCAAGGGGGCAACACATTTTTCATTTTTTCATAGTGGCCAAAATAAAGCAAATTTTATACCAATCTTCATTTCTCAGCCATCTGAGATCTAATGGTGAGGAGGTTTTGTCTCAAGAGGTCATATGTGATACTTCTGCTACATAACCATCATATGAAGCATATCTAAAAAATCCTTTTAACCAATTAGTTTTCAAACCCCAAATCTACAATAAACCCACAAATTTGCAAACCTTAAATCTTCTAAACAACAACCTACACAAATTCCTCATACCTTGAAATGTCTCAAATATTTCATGCATTACCATAGATTCAATTTTGTATCAAATATACTCAAACAAGAGTTATACAAAACCTAGAAGCTCACACCTCTCACAACCATGAATAAAGTTTTGAAACCACTTGTTAGAAAATAATACATAGTACCTTGAATGTTTAATTCATTTTGTACATATGAGAGAAAAACATGCATGCAAACTTACATAATAACCATACTGCATAGATCAAATAGACAAGCCACAAGATAACACAAGATATGTTATGTGAAAACCCTCAAGAGGAAAAAAATCAACCTCCAAAAACATCCACACTTTGTATTATTGAACAATAAAACATTACAATGCACTTATAGAGTTTCCATGAATACTTTTGAAACATCGAGTTCCTCCAATGCACTCTCCATTTTTCCAAGCATATAACCACACATCCTATGTCATACTTCACATGTACGTAGTCACGAGAGAAACTCAATACAATGACAACCCACTCACCTAGACAACCTTAACCACTAAACACGTGCTTGATTTTATATATTCAAGCTCCCATAAATACAACCAAGTGGTAAGATAAAACCATGTGCCTCAAAACCATGACTGAACAAAATAATTGGCCCCTCATTTACTTTTTGATATTTTTTCACATTATTAAATATCTTTCCACTTATTTATTCTATGTCTCTTGTACATAAAATAACTAACTCAATGTTACATACAACTTTACAAGTGGACCCAAATAAATATCTAATGTGGTTAAACACATCTTCTAAATGCACCACAACTAAATATTTATTTTACATAATTGAAATAATCCATATAATGCAAGGTATACAACAACTATTCCTAACATGATAACAATTGTTCAAGACTTCATCATTTAAAAAATAATGGTATGAGAAGAATGCATGTTAGATTGATCTTCAATAAAACCAACACAATCTTTGTATACACCATATGGAGATATCTAGCTATATTCTTTATGCTCTTCTTCATCAACAACCTCTCTATTATTGGTTTGATTATGCTTTAGGAAGGGATTAAGTTACAGATTTTTATTTTGGTTTAGGGGAGAAACAAATTTATTTCCCCAACTTTCACTTATTTGTATACTATGAAGGATAGTGCATACCCTATTCTTCAGCATATAGATTTAAGAAAGATGAAATTTTTGATTTGTATACTATGAAGGATAGTCCATACACTAGTCTTCAACATATAGATTTAAGAAAGATAAAATTTTGTAAACTTGTCAGTGGATTAATGTAACTTGCAATTTGTAATGAGAAAAAAAAACATATACAGTTAAGAAGAAAAAAGAATTTAATCTAAAGAAGCCCATGTGTGGAGAAAACTCTAACTAAAATTGAGCTAGATAACTCACTTAAAATCCACATCAATGGAAATTATAGTCCTAGGCCACTTAGGCCCACAAAAAATATTTAACCTTGGTGTGCCAAACCTCTAGCACAAATCTCTCATATGTTTGGTTAGCTTGTAGTCATGAGTTCACTAGGAACAATGAAGGTCTTGTATGCATTTCAACTTAATTCCCTTCATTAACTACTTTAATTCCATCTCAATTGATGTTTATCTTTGTCTACAATAGAATATGTATGCTTTACAAGCCTAGACTAAGTCCAAAAGTAACCAAAAGTTAAAAATAAAATAATTTGGACTGTTATGGAACATATTCTTTCCATAGAGTGAAACTATCTCTTTCTTGTTTGAGCACCTTCAAAATTGCCACTTTTCATTGGGGAGCACTTTTGAAATTGACACTTTTTTTTACTCCAACTTGAAAGCCATATTGTATATAGACTTGAAATGAGGCGCCTTGTCTTTTGGCATTACATATTTTTTTTAAAGGACTCAAAATACACAATAAAATTCAAATTTTGTTGCTAGCAAAGCCCTATTTTTCTCCCAAAACATAAGTGTACTATGAGCTTTGATCACTTTTAGTTGAGTTTAAAATAATACCAAATCTATTTTTTGAATCATTCACCCCCTCAACATGATTAATATTATCTTTAATTAAATATTGAATCTTTTTTAATCATTCACTTTGTGATAATCACAATAAACATTACTCTTAATATTACTCTTAATAACATTTGGCAAATGGTGAGATGTTTCTAATGGTTTAATGGGTTAAAGTAATCATATTCTCCCCTAAAAAAATTCAATACAATATAGGTGGATCATTTAACCTTGTGAAGCTTCTTTACACTTGGGGTTAATATAAATAATGTCCAATGTCTTCTATGTTTATGGATATGATTGACATTTTTTTTTGGTTCTTGCTTTTGTTGAAATGTGACATTATTACCTTTTTTTAAACTATTTTTCAATTGGAACTTAGTAGGCTAAGAAGATGAAGTATTTGGTATCCTAGATGAACTATATGATGATAAATTCTGGCATCTAAAAGCTTTAATCCATGATCATTAGTAGCACATAGATCTCAAATTGATGTGTGATAATTAAATACCACTTTAAATCCTTTACATATGGAAGGATGGAAACTATTGATGAATAATCCTTACAATTCACTATTAGGTGGTTGATAATTCATATTAGTGGGTAATGCTTGGAACCATAATTCATAATTATAAATGTGCTCATTAATCCCTCATTTGTATTGTATTATTTTAGACAATATTTCCTTTAAAATAAATTGAAAATATTGGACCAAGGCATTTGATATCTTAACCTAAGAGTGGATTGAGTCATTTAATGGTGAAAAGAACTACTCCAATGCATAATATTTTAGTAAATGTCAGATATTTTTGCTATCGTGAATTATTGTGCATAATGTCTAATTATGCTTCATTGTGGGTCATTGGATCTCCTTTGCCAATGTACATTTCAAGTTGAGGATCCACAAAAGTTATTAGGAAAATACATGCAATAATATCATATGCCAATCGTTTGTGCATTAACTCGTGAAAAGTCCTTTTTGGATATAGATGGAAATTTGTTAAGATTGTTCTTGACCTTAGAAATCTCTATGATGATGTATATTGATGTTTTAGGAGGGGTAGAGGATGAAATGAGTGTGTGAGTGATAATATGTTGTGTGTAAGCGGACTATGATGAAATAGTGGAGGTGGGCATACTTGGTTGAGAATGGGGGATGGAATGGGAAGGGTGGATATGAGAGAGATGGGTGTGGGGGTAGGTGTAATGATGGAAGGGATGATATAGGATAAATTGGGATGGCCAAGGGGTGCTAAAGCTATAAGTGGGGGGAGAGAAGTGGGTGAGTGAAAACAAAATGTGTGTGATTAGGATTGCATGAGGGAAGGATGGTAGAAGAAGCACAAAAATGAGATGGAATAAAAGAAACACAAAGGGAACTAGTGTCCAGAACAATTGAATAATTCCTTTTAAAATGTCTAATTTGTAGGATTTGACCAAAACAAGGCATTGGATTTCATCAACTATGAATGATGATTGTGAAACATCATCTAACTTGTTTATTCCCTTTGAAATTTATAAATTATAGTGGTTGTCTCACCTTTCTTTTGATTCTCAAGTGATTCAAAGTGAGCATTGTGATTGGAAGTCTCCTCATCATTGAAGTGAATGTGGGTGGTCAAATTTTTAATGATGATCATATATGAAAAGGCTATAGTGATGGAGGGAATTAATCTAGGGCTTCATGGAAATTTGAGACCATGGAATTTTCTTTGGCATGTAAATTATGAAAACAATGGCCTAAGGAATACAAGATTAATCAATAGATGCACACTATATTAGACTTGGAAATAGAAAATGAAGGTTAACCTGGGACTATGATCTAGGTGGTAATTAAATTAGGTCAACATTCACCAATTTACGTGAGGAAAATAAGCGATTTCCTACACTTTAATGATATAATATAATATAATATTTATGCAATGAATTTAAGAATAAATTTCTAATGCAAATGAATTAAGAATGAAAATACGGGGAGAAAGAAAAAGTGCTTAACTATTTTAGAATTATAGTATAATGATGAGATATTTTGTTGTTCAAAAACTCAAAGCCAAAATAGAATGTAGATCAAATATTAGGTGGCAACAAAGTTCTAGTGAAAACTACATTGTTTGAATGAGTTAATGTTTTGTAGACTGCTATTGAGTTGAATCATATTGGGTAGACTTATACTTCTCTCATGACATAATGCAAAGTTTGAGGATTGGAGTGCTTATATCTTTTGACCTATACTTGAAAATAGGTTGTATTAAAAATAGCATGGGTCTTGCTTTAAGGTGAGAGGTTAAGATCTTGCCTTGTCTCATTTGCAAGTCAAGCCCTTAGAAGGTTGTACAATTTTTTAGACGCACCACATAATGAATACAAGAAGATGATGCTCAATGACATAGAAATGAAACTTTAGAGTGCTTTATAAATGAATATTCTTTTTAATTTATTTTTTGATTTCCCATTTCTAAATGATTCCCAAGTGTCATGTTAATGACCTAAAACTATCCATAAATACATGTGCTTCCTCACTCAACTCAAAAAAATGTAACACAAATCAATAGGATTAACAATCGACTTCTAGAAAGGTTAGATAGGAGCGAGAGATCTAAAATTTGGACAATACATATTAGGTTGTGCAATACAATCCAATCTACATGGACAACGCTAAGTTATATGGTATAGTCCAAGTTGACAAGGAACCTAAAGGAGTGGACTAGTCCTTTCTAACACAATGTGTAAAGAGGTTTTGTTAATGAGTTTGGAAATAATTATTGTTTTATGCGCCAAACAAGTTAAATTAACACTATGATAATATATTTACAAATTATATTGAAAATGAAATAAAACAAGAATGTAACACTAGAATGTGCTAACTTTTATTTCATACAATTACATATATTATTCCAAAACAATATAGAACTCATTAGAAAATTGATTCAAGAACATAATGTTAAAATATTATTGTCCTAACAACTATATAATAAATGTATTATATTAGTTTAGAAAAACTATATTACACTAACTAAAAAAAAAATCAACTAAAGGTCATCAAATTATTATTTTTATTTATTAGAAAAATATATATATTAATAATAGAAAAAGGGATATAAACAAAAAAGGAAAACATGAAGGTGGCACTATGAAGCCTAGTAGGTTGAATGTAACAAATTCGAGGCTATATACAACTTTAAAAAAGCATTACAAAGAGTAAAAAAGGAATAAATCAGCTTAAGACAACTGAATGAAACAACTCTAGGGCAATAGCATAATACAATAAGAGAAAATATCACTTTTCTTCAACAATATATAGCACACTCTCCTTTGTAATGATATTAGTAGTTGTAAGTAGAGATTTGTTGTGATCCTACTGAGAAGGCACTTTAGATATATGTGTCTTGAGCTCTTAATTGTTACTTTGTTTCTCCTTCAAGGCTTTAGCAAGAGTTGACTGCTGCAAAATAATATTAGAAAATAAACTATGCATAATCACTACCACTAACAAAAAGACATAAGAAAAAATAGCTTTACATAGAGACATCCAAATATATAATAGGATGCATTGATGAAAAAATCATGTTCTGTGAACAATGCAACCTTAAAAGCGTTGATTTCCAACTTAATTTTATGTTAAATATAGCAAGAATAAAGGTCATAATTGTTTGCCAAATTTATTGAGTATGCTTGCAAGTCTAGAAAGTATGCTTAATGGTTTCTAACTAGCGACATAAAGGACATTTGGTGGAGTGAGTAGGAAGAAAGGTGAGGCATTCTCCAACAACTATTTTATAGTGTATAATCTTCCATGCTAAAAATTGTGTTTTAGCTTCAGCTTTGGATTTCCAAACAGCAAGGCTAAAGCTGAACCACTTAGACCAATTCACTCTCTTTTTCAGATTTAATCTTGGTTCTACTTGAATTAGATGGAGAAATTAATGGTAAATTAGCTTGAGAGGAAATTTTTCAATATTATAACCTAGAAACCATCTCCAGTCTTCAAAAAAATTGCATTAAATAGAAGTAAAAAAAATTAATTGAAAAGCTAGAGGAATCAAAGATATTGCACCTTGTAAATGTCATTGATAAGAGGATCAAATCGTTTGAAGTCATACTTGAGTTGCATGTAACTTTTCCATGTTAACGATGTGAACTCCCAAATATCCTTGAATTTTGTGATACCTTTTTGAATAAGATCTTGCTATGCAATTGAGAATTAATAGTAAGAGGCTTCTTGTGTAAACATATCAATCTATTCCACCAAATAGATGAAACAGAAAGACTCATCCCATGACGAAGATCTTGTCCTTTCTATTCAAGAAGAAGAGGCACATATTGTCTGACTTTCCATATGCTTAGAAATTGTCTAAAAGCTTGAGATTGAAGTATTTTCCCATAAAAAATTTATCTTTTCACCCTACCTTGCAATTTTGTGTCCAATGAGAGAGTTCCATGATGTTGTTCCATGAAAATCTCTATTAATCCATTTAACTATGAGGCAGATCCAGATCCCTTGTGTGAAGGAATCAATCACTCCTAAACCACCTTTGTTTTTGGCTGAATAAAATGTCATCAAATAACTTGAACATCATGTAATCCAAAGACTGAAACATCTCACTACACCAAAATTCATGGTAATAAAAATGTTCATCCCACGGAAGGATATCACTTGAGTTTCTGAAAGCAGCGACAGAGTAGGGTAATCTCTTGATTGGCGCAAAGCATAACCTGAGGCAAACGAAAAGCTTCAAACACCTTCAACGCTCTCAGAAATGATCTTGTCAAACAAATGAAATATTGGACAATAGAGAGGAAGACTGTGAAAACTTGGTTGAATGAAAGCATGAGAAAACACAAGCTTGCACTGTTTTGAAACAATGTTTGGGTCCTGGATTTGTCACGAATTGCCCTCCATCGTTTAAAAACAGAGCAAACGTGGGTTTTCTCATACTTTCATTCAACCAAGTTTTCACATGGTCTTCTTTTACGGTCCAATCTTTCATTTACTTTTAAGATCTATTTGCTTGACAAGAACATTTCTCAGAGTATTGAAAGATGGAGTTCGTGAAACAGTAAGCCAAAGCAGCAAGTCTTTGCAAAAGAGACTCTGTACCTGGTTATTGTTGAAGACTCGTTTGAGTAGTACAGTATTACTGGCCCCGCCCCTCTCATCTAGGCCGAAACGACACATTTTTGTGCTGCTCTGAATCAATCGGCTCTTCATGTCCAACGATGGGTGCCTCCTCAATATAATTCGTGGTGGGAGCGGCTGAAAAGCGGATGGAAAGAGACTTCCAGATGGGCCAGCGAGTGCTCAAGTATGGCGCAGAATAGAAATGGAAGTCGTTTAGGTTACATGCTTTGAAGGTAAAGTTAGGGCATAACAGTCTCTTTGAAAAGCAAAATCGATCTGATCCGATCTGACAAAGTTTTTCAATAATTTGATTCCCACTTTTTATTGGCCATTGTGGTTTTATTTCAAAAGTTTTATTCTTTCCAAGAGTAGGTAAAGTATAACAATCCTTTTGTTATACACTCCATTGATAAAGTAGAAGTTTTTATCAAAGAAAATGTGTCTATTATTTATTAACATATGGTCATGGTTTTAATACTTATTTAAATGAGAGGGGTCAAATTCATCAAGTTTGATTCTCATTATTTATTGATTATTATATAGATTTAATTAATTGGAGAGTTCAGAGTGCATGTTATAAATTTGAAGTGTACGTATATCATTTTATACAATATTTATGAATAATTTTAAATAATTTTATTATTTTTTTGTCTCTAAGTTTTTAATTCTTTCATTAAAAAAAAGTAAAGTAAGTTAGTGCAATAGGTACGTATAAGAAAATATGTATCAATCATCCATCAATTTGTGGTTGTGTTTGTTATAATTTACAACTAGAAGACATTAATCAAATAAAAGGCATTTTTTATAAGCCAGATTGATAGACGTACAATTCTATGTCAAATATGACTGCAACTTTATTAACTCTTGTGTTTTTGTCACAAATCTTTGTATTCCTCCACTAAAGTAAATCAAAATAAGCTTATGCAATTGGTACATAGAAGAACAAATGTGTTAATTATCTATCAACATGTGGTCATGATTGTGATAAATACATATATTTATTGTTAGAAGGCATTAAATCAAAAGAAAGGCATTATTTTAAAAGTTAATTTGATGGAAATAAATTTCTTCACTAAGTTTGATTCCAACTATCTATTGACTATTATACTTTTGTCTTAGAAAATTTTATTATTCCACCAAAATAAAGTAAAGTAGGCTTATGTAATATGTATATGTACATAGAAAGAAATATGTGTTAGTCATCCATCAACATGTGGTCATGATTTTCATAAGGTACATATATTTGTAATTGGAAGACATTTAATCAAATGGAAGAATTTTTCTAAATGGACATGAAATTATCTATTAAGTTTGATTCCTATTATTTATTGATTGTTTAGCTTTTGCTTCAAAATATGTATATTCCTCCAATGAAGTAGAATGGGGTGAGCTTACACAATAGGTACATGGAAGAAAACATGTACCAATCATCCATTAACATGTGGTCATGGTCATAATAACATGTATAAATTTGTAGTGGAAGGTATTACATGGACTAGAAAGCACAATAGTACTCTTTTAAAAGTCAATTTCATGGACATAAAGTTCTCCATTAAAGTTTGACTCGAGCACACTATCTATATTGACTATTGTTTATGCCTCAAAAAATATTTATATTTACACTAAGGCAAATTAAAATTTGTTTATGCAAAATGTATATGGAAGAAAACATATGTCAATCATCAATTGACATGTGGGCATGGTCAGACTAACATACAATAGAAGGTATTAAATTGAATGGAAGGTAAAATTATACAATTTTATAGTTGATTTGATGAGAATAAAGTTCTCTAACAAGTTTGATTTGTGTAAACTTAAAATATATTAAATGGTTTATTTTTAATTAAGAAGTGTGCTCTTTTAAGGTCTAGAATCTAAATATAAATAAATTATTTCCTTTGAAATTTAGAATATAAATCAAAACATGATGAACTATCAAAATACATTTTAAATTCTAATCTAAGGAATGTTAAAAAAGGTTTCCCATAGAAATGAAAACAAGAAGAAGAGGGTTTACAATGGTTTGGCCATTTTGGCTTTTGACAAAGCCCTATCCCTTTATTCCAATTAGAGGATGAACTAGGGCTCTAACTTCTATGTATATCTTCTTTGTTCTTAGGCTATGTGTTAGTTGGACCAATCTATGTGTAGTCCTATCCAATCCATTACAGTGGTTTCATTATTATTGCAATCTCATTTTTTTATAAACTAGTCATTGATATGATTGACATGATGTCCTCTAAGATTTAACAACTTGCACCAATAATGAAAATTGAATATTTACAACAAGGTGGTGTTGTATACACCCTTAAGGACTTGCCTTGAGGGGTTTTGAATACTAGTTGAAAGCTTTGTACACTTATAAAAAGTGTAGCTCAATTACTCCCTATTAAGCTTCATGATGACTATTATTATGTAATGAGCTACTAATTGTGATGTTATGTGTTCAAGTGTTTCTAAGTTTATTATATCTACTCATGCATTTATCTGATCACTACTTTATTTAATTAGCATTACATGATTGTTATGGTCATCTAGACATAAGAGAAGATAGAAATGCAAAGTGAAGGGGAAAGGCAAGAGTTAAAATATAATTTTTTTTTGGATATTATAGATACAACCTTCCACTCGTCTAGGGGATAGGACTATGAGTGCATTGGAATTTGAGGTAGTTAGATGATAGAGAGTTAAGGAACATGGTGTTCAAGTGTGAAAGTGGTTAATTGTATCACATGGTTTATATTTAGGGATTATTAGTGTGCCAAATGATTAAAAATGGTCATTGTTATGCTTATTAAATAAGGGAACTAGACATGATTGCTTAATGAAAAGGAAAATTATAAATTAGGTACTTTATATATCTATATTTTGTCCTCAAATTAGTATTACATGTGAACTAATAAAATCAAATATGACAAATCAAAAGTGAAAATTGTATTTGATATGCCTAATTTAAAGAATACATAAGGTTTTACTTACCAATATTGTTTTTCTTTGTCAATTTCAAGCATTGTACTCAAATATTTGAAACACGTGGAAGGATAAATCAATTTATATAGTAAAAACATTCCCATAAACAACTTTCTATAATTCTAAGAAATTCAATCTCATCTTATTAAATCTAGAGAGGAGTTACAATGATGTGACTAAGTTGGCCTCCATGAAACCTAGAAAAGGAGGTTGAGAAAGTAGAGGTGACCATGTTGTATGTGGAATTCATGGAGTTATTATTGAGTTTACCTCTACGAAGGATAGACTCCATGATCATATGTGATTCATGTAGGACCCATAAAGGGTCACTTTAACTAGAGTGTGTGGTGTAGAACCTTACAAGCAACCAAAATTGTATGGGTCAACATGCACATTCAATGAGGATTTGACAATCCATCTCATGACCCACATAGTGTTCTCATTTCTTCTCATAGCCTTTTTTGACTTGATGGAAGCCCTCTTATTATTTCTTAGTATCCTTCTTCTAGTGTATTTCCCCTTTGTTTTACATCCTTTTGGCTCATTATCCATTTTTTCCATGCAAACATCCTAATGCCTACTTAAGTTGTAAGGATGCCTAATAGACTTTAAGATTAATTGATAGATTCATGTTAAGTTCTAGGGTTCCTCAAGAACCAAAATTGGTAATAGGGGTGACCCATACCCTAAGAAAAGAGGCCCTATCATCTTTTGGCATGACCACGAGTCATTTAGATTTTTTTCCATTTTCCTTCTCAAAGTTATCTTTACAATAGGAGATAGTATGCTTTCTTTCCCACTTTCTTTCTTGTTTTACATTTGAACGTTTGTTCCCGCTTAGACTTTATTCTTCCTCATTCATCATCTCTTATTGTATATAAATACCCTCTCATTCATAAGGGAGGATAATTTTACATACATAAGCTTTGAGCCATTTCAAAGGAGCTTCTCTCCCCATAGAATAGAAAGATTGTTGGGCTACCTTTGTAAATATTTACAAAAATATTTGTATCTTTTTCTTATCATAATTGGATCAACTTTAGAATATTACAAATTTCACTACGAATCAAAATCCTGATTCCTCATATACAGGCTCTCCCTTGCCCACATAACATAGGAAGCTAATTTATCTTCATCACTAGTCTTAATCTTCTCATTCCATCAAGTAGAGTATCCCAAGACTAGAAGTTTTAGGTCCCTAATATTCTATCTAATGTTATGACCCTAATATCATATATCCTAAGAATATGATATATATTCCTAAGTATAATGAGTTATGCACTTGTGACATGCTTAACCTTAATATTAGTTTTAGTTAATACCATAAATGCTCTTTATTAGGATGAAGGGGTATGTCTCTACATGGTTAAGCCTATAAATAAAGGGGAGATGTTCCTCCCAAATCATCATCATCAATTATTCAATCCATATCATATTTTTTATTATTGGAGGTAACCCCCTTGAAGTGGTTTGTTATATTTTTGATTTTTTACAAATATTTCCAAGAAATATCATAACAAGTGGTATCAGAGCTACAATTTGGGCCAACAAAGTGTTTCCACCATAACTTTCAAATCAATGTGAATTTGGATCTAATTTTTTTAGGTTTGAGGTATCTATTAGATAAGCTCTCAAAAAAATCAAAACTTTGAAGGTAAGTTTTCTACTATTTATTGAGAAATTTTTTTTAATTATTTGTTCTATAGGCCAAAATTTTTGAAACTTTTTTTTAAAATTACATTTTTGGAAAGCTTATAAAAAATTAGGTAGGGTTTTTTCCTCATAATTTATTATTAAAAAAAATAAATTCTTCAATTTAGTGGTCAAAGTTTTGTAAAAAATATTATTATTTTACTCTATAGACTACATTTTTTGGAATTAAAAAATTAAATTTGGAAACCTTATAAAAAAATTAGGTTGGTTTAATTCTTTGTATTTTAGTATTAGACATAAAATGAGCTCCTTAATTTAGTGGCCAAATTTTATTCAAACCATAGATTTCAAAACCTATCTTAGCATATGTATTAAATTCTTATGATTACAACTTGCACTAGATACTATCCTCTTTAATTAATAAAGAGGAATCTATAGTTAAAAATAAAAACAAACTTGAATCCATGTCATCTTTAGGACTAGGGGACTCTTTTATGAATGAGGGAATCGATGACCATCTTTATTGTCCATTGCCAAAAAATTGAGGGAATAACTCCATCGAATTGTAAAAAAGTGGTACATTTCATTAAGAATAAATTATTTGACACATTTACAACATCCTTAAATGAGGGATTATGCAGATTTGAAAAGGTAATACTATCAAAATTAAGGGGTTCAAAAAACCACCAAGGTGGGTACAACCCTAATAGACAAAGTCAAGGAATAGAACAATCTTTTCAAGGTTCAAAATTAAACCTAGCACAAATAAATTGAGCAAAGAAACCTCACTACAAAAAGATCAACCCAAGGCCAAATAGTAGGATGGAAAGATAAAATGTCACTAATCCTACTATCGAAAATGGGGCTAACCTTTTTAACCCAAAACAAATAACTAAGCTCTCTCCTCAACAATAGGTAGAGAAAAAAGAATAAGGTCTATGTTGGCATTGTGATAGAAAATGGTCTAGGTGCCATAAATGTGGTAACAATGAGAAGAGACTAATGATTATTGAGAATGAGGTTGAAGAAAAGGAAGAATTATCTATAGAAAAAGCAAATATGGAACTAAAGAGTGAAAATTTAGAGAAAAAATAGTGCTACTATCTCATCACATGCATTGAATGGAACAAGAACACCACAGACACTTAATTTTTTTGGTTATATAAAAAAGAGAAAGGTAATGTTGTTGATAAATATAGGTACTACACATAACTTTATTGGTAGAAGATTAGCTCATGAGCTTAATCATTTTGTATATCCAGTCTTTGACTTCCAAGTCATGATAGATGATGGAAAACAACTCTCTTGTGGTGGTAAGTGCCATCATATAAAATTTTCAATAGGAAATTACCATCTAGATTCAAAAATATTTGATATTCCAATAGGAGGAGAAAATGTAGTTTTAGGAGTGTAATGGCTTAATAGTTGGGAACGGTGTCCTTTAATTTTTAATAATTATTTATGACTTTCAACTCTAATGGAATAAATTATAAAATTATAGGAGTAACATTGCCACCAATTCAAATTATTAGCTCCCATAAGATGTAAAATTTACTTAATAAAGGTTCATATGGTCTAGTGGCACAACTAAATTTTATAGAAGCACAAGATATGAAAGCTCAACATCCACAAGAACTTCAAGAGATCATTCAAAAATATCAACAATTTTTTATAAAACCTGAGGGTCTACCTCTAATTAGAGACCATGATCATGTCATTGAATTAATATTTGGAAGCATTCCTCCAAACATTAGACCTTATTTGATCCTTATGAACAAAAGACATAAATTGAAAAGATAGTCAACGAAATGTTGGATTCAGGAATTATTTGTCCTAGTAAAAGTCCCTATTGTCTCTAGTGGTTATGGTTAAAAGAAAGGATGAGACAAGGATGAGACGTGGAGAATGTATCCTGATTAGGGAACTCAATAAGCTCACTCTTAAGGATAAGTTTCCTATTCCTACTATTGATTAATTATTTGATGAACTAAATGGTGCAATTTTCTTTACTAAGATTTACGGTATGGATTTCATCAAATTCAATTAAAGGAAGAGGATATACATAAAAATTCCTTCAGAAAACATGAGGGGCATCATGAATTCTTAGTAATGTCATTTGGTTTAACTAATTCCCCACCAACTTTTCAAAGCCTCATGAACTCGGTACTTCACCCATTTCTTCGCAAATTTGTGGTGGATTTCTTTGATAATATCATTATCTATAGTAAATCATGGGAAGAACATTCGCAACATGTAGAGAAGATATTACAAGTATAGGAAGATAATCAACTCTATCCTGAGCAATCTAAATGTGTCCTTGGGGTATAAAAGAAATAGAATACTTGGGACATATGGTGTCACATGAAGGCATTAAGGTAGACCCAAGAAGATTGTTGCAATAAAAGAATGGTTGAAACCTAAAAATATCAAATGGTTGAGAGGATTTTTGGGTCTAATGGGATACTATCAAAGATTTATTTGCAATTATTCTCGTATTGCAACACCCTTAACAATGTTATTAAATAAAGATTCATTTTCATTGTTAGAGCTAGCCACTCAGGCCTTCCATCAACTAAAAGAAGCTCTCACTTCAACCCCAATACCAACTACCTCGGACTTCTCTAAAACATTTGTAGTAGAATGTAATGCTTCTAGACATGGAATTGGGGCAATACTAATGCAAAAGGGTGTCCATTAGAGTTTGAGAGTCGATAACTCAAAGGAAAAAAGCATGTTAAGACCCACATATGAGAAGGAAATATTAGTCATTATTCATGCAATTAAAAAATGATGTCAATATTTAATGGGAAGGAAAATTTCAAAGTCAAGACTAATCATGAGAGTCTAAAATATTTTTAGAACAACTATCCTCATAAAAACAACAAAAATGGATTAGCAAGATTTTAGGATGACTTTGAAATCATTTATAAAAAGGATAAAGAAAATATTACAGTTGTGCCCTTTGTCAACAAGAAGTAGAGGAAGCAAATATTTGTGTCATTTCCTTAATACAACCAAAATGGTTAGAAGTTGCATGAAAAGAGTGGAAAAATGATCCTCAAATACATAATCTCATTCTAAAACTTCAACATAACCCATCATCTTTCAATAATTAAGTTTGGAAAGAAGATTCGGTATGGTACAAAGATTATTTTTTAATGAAAATTTTAATTTAAAAGAAGACGTATTATCTCAAATGCATGACTCACCAATAGGAGGACATTTGAAGAGTTTTTAAAGACCTATCATTGTGTAAAGAGAAATTTCTTTTGGGAAGGTTTAAAAGGAGATGTCAAGAAATTAGTGGTTGAATGTTTAATATGCCAAAGAAATAAAGGCGAAACAATAAAGACTCCATGCTATACAACCTTGATTAATTCCAACACAACGTTGGAAAATACCAATGGAATTCATTATATGTCTACCAAAATCTAATCATCTTGATGTAATTTTGGTTGTTGTGGATAGACTCACCAAGCATGTACATTTTTGCAGATTCTCTCATCCATTTCAAGCAAGTACTATGGCCAAAATATTTATGAAAAATATACAAAAACTTCATGGAATTCCCGAAAGCATAGTGAGTGATCATGATCCTATCTTCACTAGCATTTTTGGACAAACTTATTTACAGCATGGGGTACAAAACTAGCACATATTCCTCTTATCATCACAATTAAATGGCCAAACAAAAATTGTGAATAAATGTTTAGAAGGATATTTATGTTGTTTTTCCTTTGATAAAAAAAACGCAATGGTCCAGATGGCTACCAAGAGCAAAGTGGTGGTACAACACATCATTTCACACATCCACTAAAATGACTCCATTTGAGGCTCTTTATGGCTACCCTCCACCATCTACTACTTCTTATTTATAATCTCATTCTAAAGCTCATGCAATAGAGGACCATATTCAACACCAACATGAAATACTACAAATCCTTAAGGATAATTTAGTTATTACTCAAAATTGAACAAAGCAACAAGCTGATCAATATCGTAGTGAGAGGCATTTTGAAGGAGATTGGGTATTTCTTTTATTAAAACCTTATAAACAAATTTCCCTTAAGAAACATAAGAACATGAAGCTCACACCTAAATTTTATGGTCCTTATAAGGTTCTCCATTGAATAGGAAGCGTAGCTTATAAGTTAGAACTTCCACCCTGTTCCAAAATTCATCCTATCTTTCATGTTTCTTCTTTAAAGAAATTAATAGGTAACAATATTCCAATCCAGTTAGAATTGCCAGAGTTAGATGAAGAAAGAAAGTTTATTTTAGAACTTGAGATTATTGAGAAAAGAGTGAAATAGTTACGAAATAAAGTTATCTTTGAGTTCCTAATTAAGTGGAAGAATATGTCAATTAAAGATGTCACATGGGAAGATGAACTATTTATTTTTTACAAATGTTTCCAAGAAATATCATAACAGGATGAGAAGATACCATGGATAAAAGATGGATCCTTTGAGGACCCACCTACAATGGTTACACAAGAAGCTTCAAACCTTCTTTCAACATCATTTTTTTCGAAAAGGTAATTTATGAATTTTTGTTTGTTTGTTGATAAGTAGATCACACAATCTTGCCTAAGAATTGTAATACTCTATTATTCTTTCTTATTTGATCTTAGATTCATTATTGCTTTCTTAGGTAAATTAGATTTATATTACTTTCCTTACTTTCCTGACAAATATATTAAGTTCATTTGAAAAACTCTACCAAAAATACAAAAATGTGTATATAGGTCACATCTTAAAATCCAAGTATGAGTTGTTATTTTCAAGTAGTTAATTAATCCACATTTCAAAGAAAGCACAAAAAAAAATTAAAAAGTAGATAAAATCTCTCTTACATGCATTTAGAGTAGTGTAGTTAGATAGGATCACTCAAAACATTTTAAAAAAGTAAAATAAAAATAGAAAAACCCTTGAGACCATCACAAAACATCTAATCAACAATCAATCCAGACAAAAATCAACTTTTTTCAAACTTCCTATCTCTCACTTTGCTTTTTATGCCAAATACATCTAGGGATTAAAGAAAATTGTATTGACTTGGTTTTGGGTGAAATACAAGAAAACATCCGCTTCTCAGGCACATCGAGAAAAGAATGAGCAAAGGAAAATAAGGGAAAATTCTTGAATAAGAGAGAATACCATTTGAATAGAACTCATTGAACTTATTGATGCCAAACTCATAGTAATAACACTCCAACAAGCTACAAGATAATGTAGCGAAAATACCAACAATTCAACATCCAACCATGCAAATCAACATAATACTTTACCATGTATCCCTCCATCCTCATGAAGTGAATAAGCCTAGTATTGTGAGCCATATCAATGATAACATTGTCACTTGCCAAACTCTCAAAGTTTAAAAAGAGGGCAATCAATTCAAATTTGATTATATTTTTCCACAAGAATAGGAGTACTTAGATTTTGATTATAAAGCTAAGGTGTAGTGAAATATGCCACTCTAAGTCGATGTCATCACTTTTAGTGTTGGGTAGATTTATAATATCACATATTTTGGTGAACTTGATATGATGCATTAAACCCTTTTGTACAAGCTTTTCTTATGTCCATCTTTCTTCCATCCATATTTTTCACCTCCTTCTCTTGTAATCCCATTTATTCTATGGTACCTACAATACCACTAAATATGTTGGAACTAACAACATGATAGGCACAAGGTCTCTTTTTTAAAACCAATCCTCCATTATTTGGTTGATACATCCTTGATGATTCCTTGTCACCTATTTCAAATATGTATGATTATGAAGACACTGACTTAGATGGAGGGAGGGAGGAACCACACAACCATACCACTTCCAACAACCTAGTTTAGAATTGAGATATTATTGTCCAACCAAATCCAGATCAAACCAAAACATGAAGGGTCATTGTTTGGTTATAAATTCACCAACCACTCCATCCCTTACAAACTATGGAGACACAACCATCTAAATCAACAAAAAGGTTAACTACTTATGAAAATACTTAAAAGAAGCCAAGTAGCTTGAGAAGCCCTTCATGTGGCCTTTCAAGATGAAAAAACTACAATTCAACAAGGAGTTCCTAAAAGATTCATTGAAGAAATAATTAATTGGGTTACTTAACTGCCACACATTGAATAAGATCTACCTCTCAATAAAGAAGCACAAAACATAGGAGAAGCTACTACTAAAGCACTTATAGCCATTGCGGTTTAATGGATCAAGACTCTTTAAACCTAGAGTACTAAGCACCAATGGACAATTATATTCAAGAAAATAGTAGATCAAGTTCTTTGAGGTGCCAACCTCAAGCTAACCCTTTTACAATTGGGACGATGGAGCAAAACCAAAGAGGATCCCAACTACCTCCTTATGTTAGCTTCTATGTTTGTGACACAAGTAAAGAGGGTTTTATGCCTTCCTTGCCATAATTATTGACTATGGAAGCTTCAATCAAGTAGGATACCTATCATGCAAAATTAAATTCAAATAATCCCACCTGACTTTCAAAATGTAAGAATAATGGTGTCTAGTTATCCAACCTTCTTAGGGTACCAAAAACCCAATTTTCCCTATTAAATGTAACAAATGCAACGAGATCCACTTATATAGCTACATTTGGAAGAGTAGTGTAATGTCCCCTTTTGAGAATGCCCTAAATTTGCTCTAAATCCTTAATTTTGAAATGACAAATGAGTTAGAGATTACTTTTCTCTTGATTGAAGCCCTCCATTCCCAATTGATTTGGTCTTCACACTTAGAAGATATCATTAGTGTTGATCAAACGGATAAGAATCTACTATCCATACTTATTTAAAATATCATAATTACTTATAAGACTTAATAATTGTTGCAAGCATCATTTTTGTATATTCGCATATAATATATATTTATATTTTATATAAATATACATATAAATACTTCCATATATATGTCTTGCAATAATACATTCAATAGATCTCTTATCATTTATTTCTTCTTCCCAACCTGTTGTTTTTATTCCCTGATTTCAATATGCTTTCAAGAACATATTTTATTCTTCCTTGATTTGATGCTTTGTTCTTTGTTCTGATTTCTTTATGATTTGTTGTTTACTCAAATATATGTGTCAGATTTCTTATCCCTTTCTATCTCATGATCCCCTTACTCATTTGAATTGTTCTACTTTTTATATATTTGTGCCTCTATGAAAAGAGGCACCTTTTGAATAGAGGTAACTCTTTGAAGAGATGTCACCCTTTGTTTACAATTCCCTTATACTTTTTTTTTATTAAATGCTTTTATTTATCTTTACTGCTATCATACACCCCTTGGATTAGAGTTCATTGCCTTTCTAATTTCAATTTTTGTCTTCAGTCCTTTTAAAGATTGTCTTATTCTCTATAATTACCATTGTTGCCTTTGTGAGAATGATCGTTGCCTTGTTTTTATTGTTGTAGTGTATATTTTATATTATATGTTTCTTTTAAATATATTTATTATTATTTTATCTCTTTTTTTATGATATTCAATATTCATTTTATATTTACCAATATTTATATTTATAATTATAATATTATTTTGATATTTTATGATTATAATAAAATTGTTAATATATATAATTTGTTATTTATTTACTTGAGACAGTTATTATTTTGATATTTGGTTTATTTATTTATGTTTCAATATTTCATATTTCGGGTACATGACAGCCCACCCTGCTCAAATTTGCTTGCCCTCAAGCAATTTTAATCTAAGATGTGTAATTTTAAGACGTTGCTCTATGTGGTGGTGATATTAGCTTTGATAGGAGTTGGAAGTTCTAACCCAAGTGATGGTTATTCTAGTTATGAGAACAATGTATTGACTAATATTCTTAGGTTCTACTATTTCTCCACAAGTCTCAAAACCCATGAGATGGAGTCAGTATAACTTAAAACCACATGAATCGGAAATTAAAGCAAACACCCAGGTAGCTCAACGAAACAACAAGTAGCTCAAGCAAGCAAGCAACCAACTCAAGCACACAGGCAAGTAACATAACCAGACAAACAAGTAGCTCAAGTAGGCAGCTCAAGCACATAGGCAAGTAGCTCAAGTAGGCAAGCAGGTAGCTCAAGAATGCAAGTAGCTCAAGCACGCAAGCAAGTAACTCAAGCAAGCAGGTAGCTCAAGCATACAAGCAAGTAGCTCAAGCAAACATCCAACCAGCTTAAGCAAATTGACAAACAACGTTTTTAACATTTTCATAGCTTTTTAAGCATAAAGTAATCATAAATACAATGATGAGTTTCAAATACATAGTGACTAGCTCTAACATTCGTCACATACACAATGGCTAACTAGCACATCACAATGGCTGACACACACATGTTCATAATGCATTCTACTATCCTTGGAGGGTTCAACCATAAAAGAGTATGGGGAATCATGACCTAATGGGGAGCCTAGGATCCATCATGCCAACTCTTGCCCTTTCCCTTATGATTTAGCCTCTGTGGGTTTGCTTGGTCCCCCCATTATAGAAAAAGCTCCATTATCGGACGCAATGACCGACATTAACAGACACAATGACCGCCATTATTGGACATAATGTCCACCATTATTGATCGTAGTGACTGCCATTATCGGTTGCAATGATAGCCATTATAGGACACTTGGTGTCTCAACTCCTCTAGACCCAAAGGCAGTACCCTTGGATACCCTAGAGGTAAGTACCCCCTTGGCCCAAGTGGGCTCATCTTGTCCCCTCTTGGGTGGCATATCTAGAAGAAGTTTCCATTGTCTTGTTGGCTCAACTCCTCTAGACCCAAAGGCAATACCCTTAGATACCCTAGAGGCAAGTACCCCCTTGGCCTAAGTGGGATCATCTTGTCCCCTCTTGGGTGGCGTATCTAGAAGAGGTATTTGTTGCTATCTCCCTTTGCAATACTCTTGTAAGGTCCTTTTGATTGCATTGGTGCCTCGGTTCCCATACATTTCTTTTTCCCACTTGTCATAGGTTGTTGCTTCTTCAAATGCTTGGAAATGTTTTGAAATTTAGATTATTGTGTACGACTGTAAGGAGTCTCCAATTCCACAGGATGGCAAGATTATGCTCTGATACCACTGTAATGTCCCCTTTTGAGAATGCCCTAAATTTGCTCTAAATCCTTAATTTTGAAATGACAAATGAGTTAGAGAATACTTTTCTCCTAATTGAAACCTTGATTGAAGTTGTCCATTCCCAATCGATCTAGTCTTCACACTTAGAAGATATTGTTAGTGTTGATCAAGCAGATAAGAATCTACTATCCATATTTAAAATATCATAATTACTTATAAACTTAATAATTGCTGCAAGCATCATTTTTGTATATTCGCATATAATATGTATTTATATTTTATATAAATATACATATTTATTTCTAATTACTTCCAAATGTATATGTATATGTATATATAAACTTTCAGTCCAAATATATCTTGCAATAATACATTCAATAGATCTATTATCATTTATTTCTTCTTCCCATCCTGTTGTTTTTATTCCCCAATTTCAATCTACTTTCAAGAACATATTTTATTCTTCCGTGCTTCAATGCTCTGTTCTTTCTTCTGATTTATTTATGACTTGTTGTTTACTCAGATATATATGTCTCAAATTTCTTTCCCTTTCTATCTCATGATCCCCTTACTCATTTGAATTGTTCTATTTTTTATATCTTTGTGCCTCTATGAAAAGAGGCACCTTTTTTAATAGAGGTAACTCTTTGAAGACAAGTCACCCTTTGTTTACAATTCCCTTATACTAATTGTTTTTAGTTAAATGCTTTTATTTATCTTTACTGCTACAACGTACCCCTTTGAATAGAGTTCAATCATTGCCTTCAGTCCTTTTAAAGATTGTCTTATTCTCTTTAGTTACCATCAATGCCTTTGTGACAATCATTGGTGCCTTGTTTTTATCGTGGTGGTGTATATTTTATATTTTATATCATATGTTTCTTTAAAATATATTTATTATTATTTTATCTCTTTTTTTTATGATATTTAAGATTCATTTTATATTTACCAATATTTATATTTATAATTATATTAGTATCTTGATAATTATAATTATAATAAAATTGCTAATATATATAATTTGGTATTTGTTTATTTGAGACGGTTATTATTTTGATATTTTATTTATTTATTTTTGTTTCAATATTTCATATTTCGGGGACATGACAAGTAGACCCCTCTACACATTACCCCTTTTTAAGGGCATACCTCAAATACCTTGAGGATCCCTTGGATCTTATCATTTATAATGTCATGTTACCATGACCTCCCTCTAAAATTCTAAAATTCAAGAAAGTAGAAGATCCCAATTCAAATATCAAAGTTCCATGATAGTGTGGGAACTCACTCCTTGGGATGAGGTGGTAGTGAAATTTTTTCTAATTTTTTTGGGAAGGATCATTCTAGATTGGTACTATCATCTCTTGGATGCATCAATCCATTTCTTTTGACCTCGTTGGTGAGTTTGTCACCACATTTGACATAAAAAAAATTAATCCAAACAAAGATTCGGTAATTCCTAACTACCAAATAAGATTACAATAAACTAGAGGAGAGGGCCCAATAGTCGTGCAGGCTAACTTTGTCAGCATATAGCGATTGACTAGAATATCGTAGAACCTTCGTTTTTTTTTTGAAATGTAGACTAGTCTCTTATTTATCTATAACTAAGGTTTGGAGGCGCGACTCATCATGCAACTCGCCACATCAGCAGATCTTTTAAGAAGTGTCTAAAATTTGACTTTTTAAAGGTTCGACCAAAACTTAATCATGAAACCCCCAATAGTTGAACAAAAACATATCATTTGTTGCTTGTAGAATATCATATTTTTATTTAAATTAAAATTAATATACAACCCAAGTGGACCAAATGCTTATTGATAACCATAAATCTTTGATATCTCTACCTTTTATATTCAACACATATGCACTAATAGTTGAACACAAAATCTATTTGTTGTTATAAAAACAACACATAATTATTTAAAATACAATTTATATTGAACAAAAATGGACCAATAGTTGAACACTAAATTTTTTTGAAAATTCTTCACATTTAATGGGAAAATACATGTTATTTATTGTGCTCACCTTTTATATTTGTGATAGGACAAACTATTAATATAAAATTATCCAATACTTGTACATTACTACCCCAATTGTTGTACACATAAGAACAATATTTTTTCACTATGATGACAATACTTTTTAAATGAGTATCTTATTTTATTAAATGAGCATTTTATTTTTTAAATTATATACTTATAGTGGAGAGTTATGATATTTTATTTGAGACAAAAAAATTCTTATTTCACTTCTTCATGAACGTATTTATGTTTTTTTTCATTTAACATTTAGAGGTTCTCATGTGTTCAAGTATGGGTCCATTTTTTATCAACATTTGGTTTTTTTTTTTTTACATTTGGACTATTTATTTACAATATATAGTATAAATATGTGGTAAGACTGAGTATTGTCATCACAATTGAGTGTGCAACTATTAGACCCCGCATGACTAGGCCCTCTCCCCTAATGGTACGATAATTCAACTGTAACTTTGTGTCACAAAAAAATATAGTTCTGAACCTTTTGACACATCTAAAATGGTAATTGTTTCGTCTAAACCTTTGTATAAAGCAAGCTGCCTTTGCAGTTGAATGTTGGAGATAACAAAGAAATTGTGGGTAGATTTTATAGGCAGTGTAGAGATTTCTGCAAGCTCACTGCATAAACTCTAAATTAAACAAACCATTTGAAATGATTAACAGGATTGCAGCTTAAAACATACAATCAACGATCTTTCCAAGAAATTGCATGTTATACACTCTTATGCTTCACTTTTGCCATTGTTCCTTCATGTTTCTTTATTGCAGGAGTGATTTGAAGATACTTCTGCATGAAAATAAATTATTTTTATCCAGATTCCAAGCACGCTTTGTATGCTCTGTGCAATAGAAGTTAATTCTTCACTCAATCATCAGTTGCCAGCTTTTCCTCATCAACTTCAAAAGCTTTTCTTGCTCGCTTGAGCTCCTCATTCATTGCAAGTAGTTCTGTACATCGGTTAAGCTTGGGCAAATCCTACAAGATTAAAAAACTCAAAATATCAAGAAATTATTCAAACTTCGGAAATTATATATATACAAACTGTTTCTTATGTTCTGTGTTTCGAACCACTTACAAAGAAATGGAAGTACAAAATTAAGCAGTTACCAAGGGCAACATGGCATAAGCCCCACAATTCTGCGTATCAAGCTCTCCCACAGGAAACTCAATGTAGGCAATAGCAACGTATTTTTGAATCTAAAATAAAATTGAAATTCTTTTTCTATTAACTATAAAAGTGATTATTTGTCAACTGTAGGTTGTTCAGTTTGTTTCTGGATTTGATTATGTTGAAGCTTTTTTCATCAACATTTCGGATCACACTCAGTGATCCATCATCAGGATGGAAAAGAGCAAGAGAATCACGGAGTGTGATCCGAAACGTTGATGAAAAAAGCTTCAACACAATCGAACCCAGAAACAAACTGAACAACAATATGGATTGTGGAAACTTGCTATCATTAACTGTAGGTTATCAACAAATATTGAAAGTAAAAGCTACCCTATAGAATAAGCGTACTCTTGAAAGCATATGTATGTGAACTACTTTCAAATGCAAAGGGAGGATAAGCATGGAACTGTTTTCCAAAAATTCTAGTTTCTAGTAGATCTTCCTTAAAAGAGCAAGACAAGCAAGAAACAAATATGGCAATCGGTTTCCACTGTATATAAGCATAGACAAACAATGAAGTACATTCAATCAAAATGACAAAGAACAGATTTCAGAAATAAAAACTATGGACTTTCATTTCATTATCTAATCAATTGTAAAAATTTGAAATGCGATGCCATTGTTAGAGAATTGCCACCCGCATAATGTTATCCCAACAAAATTTGCATAGAGACTGGGGTAGCTTTGTGCATAACAAAAAGGAAATGTGATTGCATAGAGACTAGGGATAGCTTTATACATAACCCTGTTGCTCGATATGATAATGTTTAATGTTACTAAAAATTAGAGTTAAAAAACAGTTTAGTGTCAATAAACTCCATCCATGGGTGAGTTGATTAGAGCTACAGTTCCTCTTCCACCAAGTTACTAAACACTCGAAGGTGGTTTAAGATTCACTCTATCTGGAGACTGAACTCAGATGGGTGACTGAACTCTTCTAACAGTCAAACTGGGTAACAAAAAGGAAACATGCTTGCACAGAGACTAGCAATAGCTTTTTGCATAGCCCTATTGCTCAATATGATAATGTATGGAGAAAGACTATACTACAGCTCAACCAATATGATTAAAATTATGGAGTTGGTATGACAAATCAAAGTTTAGAATATGAGTTGGTCTACCATGATTGCCAAAGTGGGAAGCAAAGATGTATAGATAGCACTAAAGAGTTCACCAGCAGTAAGTATATGGAAGATAATACCTTCTACATTAGAAAACAATGTGGAAGATGAAGAAGCGCCTAAAAGGAGCCTAAAAAGAGATTGAACCTTCACCGCAACCTAAAGAAAGATTTGATAGCGTGTGCATGCCACTTCAAGGTTTAACATCCATTTGACTTTAAAGATTTAAAAGACACATCAAGAAAAATAAGGTCATAGTCCTCATGTACTTCGCGAGGAGGACCAACAACTTCATTTAACAAAAATATTAAAAAACAGTTCAAATGCTTTCTCTACCCATTTACAAGGTTCCAAGATATGATTTCTAACAGAGGAACTATAAGTTGCAGAGTAAATGCCATACATCAATCTAAGCATGGATGATTCATGTATAGGTAGACAAAGTTCTAGATGTGCAATGCCCACGAATATTCATAACAGAGAGAGAACTCAAGAGCCTCCAATGATAATGAAAAGAAAAAAGCACAATTCATTGAGGATAAACTGATTGTAAGGATAGCCCTCAAGGATTTTTTTCTCCATTCCTATCATTGAGGAGCCACTAGATGAGCTTCACAGAGCATCTTTTTCACACCTACCCATCATAGATTAAGTTACATTAAATAGAATTTGTGGAAGAACATATTCCATTAATTAATATATTGCACAAGTGAGGATTACTGTGGCCATGCCTTTTCATTCAAACCACATTCCCTCTATCTTTCAAAGCCAATTGAACAATATTTCCATGCCCTTCATCAAAAATTTGTATTGGTTTTCTTTTATCACATAAGCAACCAGTGGGAGAGGAAAGTACCAGAGGCACTCTTCTTGATGGATGCATACCCCAATAAGTAATGAATACTCCTTTCACATGTGGCACTCGATTCCTCCTTTCTCAAGAGTTTCTAAGTTCAAGCAGTCAATATTATCAGTTTGGGCTGCTTTAAACCCAGAAAACTTCACCCACAAAGCATGCATAGCTATTCTGATTACAGTAGAGCGTCTACACGAGCAATGGTGAGCCATTTTGACTAAGATATCTTGCTGCTGAAGGCTTCCTTGCAAGAATCTTTGCTGAGCATAAAACCAACAACTCAATGGCATCTGGACTAGTTCTACCTCACATTTCCTCTTTTTTACGTTAGAAGATCAACATGAGTATAGAAAGCCAACATGACATGTAGCTGAAAAGAGTGGGAGAAGGGAGGATAATGTATGTCAGAAAACCGTTTGTGAAACTAGAGTTCAACATAATGTCAAAGAATCAAACACAGAAACGGATACTGTGCAGTCTACTCTAAGATCCTTCAAAACAAGAGGATTAAGCTCAAGATTAAATAATCAAAGTTTAAATATGAAGTTCAAGGGAAAAATGGATCAATTATTTAGAAGGCAGATTTCAAATCAATTAGGACTGACAGAGATGAAGAGCACAAGATTGGCAATTCTAAAACTCCATATCAACGTAATGTCAAAGAAACCAATGCAGAAACAGATACTGTGCAGTTTATTCTAAAGGTTCCTTCAAAATCAAGATGATTAAGCTCGAGATCAAAAATCAAAGTTTAAATATGACGTTCCAGGGAACAATGGATTAATTATAGAGAAGGCAGATCTCATATCAGTTAGAACTGACAGAGATAGTGTACTCAAGACTGATGATTCTGATAAGCATTTACAGGAGGAAACTCCATACCTGGATCTAAATCCAAAGCAAAGAGAGGTGCTTGTGTGTGATCTGCATTGCAAGGTGACAAACATGCTGGAGTTCATGGTTGATTTGGTATTTTCAATATAAAGTAAGGCCATGCAAGATTTAGAAAGGTAAATTGCTAGCAGTATTAAATCTAAGTTACCGGTTCAGGTTCGGGGACAGGTGCGGGTACGAGAACCCAATATGTGGGTACGTGAAAAAAAATTTTAGGGGTTTGGGTACGTGTGTATATATATATTATATATACAAAAAAATAAGAGAAATATACAGAATTGTAAAACTAAATCATTTCATAGTATGATACTTGATCATTGATCAATGCCAAATGCCAAAGATAAATATTAAATGCCAATTGATAGTTGAAAAATATTCAAATAAGCCATATCAATGATATCACATACGTCTATGTTCACCCAGAAAGTACCCGCATGTACCCGCAGACGAACCCGAACTGGGTTCGGGGCCTGCGGGTGTAAAAACACTTAGCCAGAAAAAACACCAGACCAACACAGTCAGGAGTATTCACTAACAGAAAATTATGCATAGTAAGACTTCCTAATCGAATAAAAAACAGAGGAATCCATTAGAGAATAGAATTTGCATTACAATCACCCTTGGACAACCACAATCTAGGAAATACAATTTGACAAAGTTTGAGATAATATACGCAAACTAGAGAATAATTTGACACTCCTGGAAAGTTGTAGGGAAGTCTTTTGAAGCCAATGCGAAAAATTAAGATTGGCGACAAACTAAAGCTCCGCTCGAAGGGTGGCGTCGCTTCTACTTGTTGATCGATACCCACAATTCAAGCCACCTGTTGCTCCCTTTATGTGAACTTCCATCGCCTCTGTATGGAATTGTTGTCTTCGCTATTCCGGCTCCGTATGAATTCGCCTCAAGATATGAATCTGTGTGTTTGTTGTGGCCTTGTGCAATTGCCTTCAAGGGGAGATCCCGCTTGGATTTGAGCTAACGGTAGAATCTCTACAAGTGTGAACTAGGCGCGTCTCCTGGGGCCGATGGCCAGAGCCAGAGGCTCGGCCTGGTTGATAAACTTCGCCATTGCCAAGACACAAATCGGATCCTACACACAGACACGGGTATGAGCAATCGTTCTGTGGGTGATGGCGTTGAGATAGCAAAACACAAATCTTCCAGGCTGAGACTACGTCCAAACCTGGATGTCTCCAACCGAGCGACTATGTCCTCAGTCACTTAGACAAGCTAGCTCCAAATTCGTGATGATGAAACTACACAAAAATCACAAATTTAAACTAATTGCTTAACCCAACATCAAGGATGTCGGCCACAAGGAAAACATTAAAATTCAAAATTCAAATTAACTTCAGGCACCTCAAATGAGGTCGGCCCAGCCACAACTAAAAATTCTTTATTTATTAGTTTAGTGTTTAAAACACTACTCAATGATGTCGACCCAGAATTTATTCGAAATGAGGGACATTATAGTCCCCTCCCTCAGATCGTTGTTGGTCCTCTAGCAACCTCAAATTTGGATGTTCGAATATCTCAACTCCCTCCCAAGTGGCATCTTCAATGGGAAGATTCTTCCACTTCACCAGGTACTATGGAATAATCTTGTTCCTTAGGCGCTTCTCTCTCACATCCAGCACTGTTTCGGGTTCGAGAATGAGTTTGCCCTTGTCATCAAAAGGCGACAATTCTAATGATGGAGTGATTTGTTGTCCCAATGCTTTCTTCAAGCATGATACATGAAAAATATTATGAATCCTACTCCCTGGGGTAATTCCAGCTCATACGCAACCTCTCCTATTTTCCTTGTGATCTTGAATGGCCCATAAAACCTTGGTTTCAGCTTCTCGGCTCTGTTCCCTTTGAGGGTTGATTATCTAGAGAGTTGCAACCTTAGATACACCATGTCATTGACCTCAAAGACCCTCTCAATCCGCCTTTCATCTGCATACAATTTCTACTGATTTTGGGCATGCTGCAAATTTTCTCTTAACAAGTTCATGATATCCATGTTTTGCTGCACCATGTCCTTTGCACTTGGTACCCAACTGTTTATTAGAATGAGATCCATGAAGGAAGTAGCTTCGTAGCCGTAAAGAGCTTTGAAAGGGGTCATCTTAATGGACATGTGGTATGAGGTATTGTAACAAAATTCTCCAAGATGCAGCCACTTGACCCAAGCTGATTGCTGCCCTGTCACATAGTTCCTCATGTACCATTCGATCCATTTGTTCACTATCTCAATTTGTCCATCCATTTGGGGGTGGTAGCTATTGTTGGGCGTTAACTCTGTATGCACTAAACGAAAGAGCTCTTGCCAAAACAAACTGATAAATCTACTATCTCGGTCACTCACAATGTTTCTTGGCAACCCATGTAATCTAAATACTTCTTTGAAAAATAAATCAGCAACTTGTGGTGCCTTAAATTCTGAAGTAATGGCAAAGAAATGTGCATACTTATTAAGCCTATCCACCACAACATAAATGCAATCTTTACCTTATGCCCTTGGTAGCCTTGTGATGAAGTCCATTGAGATACTGTCCCATTTTTTATTGGGGATGGGTAGGGGCTGCAATAATCCGGCTGGTAATACATGCTCCGTTTTGTTTTGTTGACATACTAAACACTCCCTTACATGCTGCAATACATCTTTTTTTAATCCCTTCCATGCGAAACGTTCCCTTACTTGCTTGTATGTTTTGCACTATCCTGGATGACCAGCAAGCGGAGTATCATGACAAGCTTTGATAATCTTGTTTTTGACCTTTGATTGAGGTGTAAGGTAGACCCGGTCTTTGTAAAGAATGAGCTCCTCGACCACCCTGTACCTGTCATCAATTATTCTTCCTTCCATAATGTCATTAGTGAATGAATCCTTAACATACTCAACTGTAATATCAACTTTCCAATCAGCTGCTATATCAGTCATAGCATAAAGATAAGACTTCCTAGAAAGAGCATCGGCTATCACATTATTCTTTCCCTTCACATACTCAATATCGAAATCATAAGTTTGAAGTTTGCTTACCCATTTCTGCTGTCTATCATTCAAATCTCGCTGATTTAGGAAATACTTCAGGCTGTTATGATCTGTTTTTACCACGAACTTCCCGCAAACCAAGTATTTTTCTGAATTTAGCAAGCGTATGCATGATTGCCAACATCTCCTTGTCATAAATAGAGAAAGCCCTTTCAGGTTTGGTGAGCTTTCTACTCTCGTAAGCAATAGGGTGTATGTTTTGCATTAGGACAGCTCCAATGCCTTCACCTGAAGCATCGCACTCAAGCACAAGAGGAGATGAGAAATCAGGAATGGCTAAAACGGGACATGAACTCATTACCTCCTTGAGCTTGTCAAATGCCTATTGGGCTATGGGACTCCATGTGAAAGCTCCTTTCTTCATCAAGTTGGTCAAGGGGGCTGCAAGTTGAGAGAAGCCCTTCATGAACCTTCTGTAATAGCTGCATAAGCCCACAAATCCCCTTAACTGTGTCAAATTTTTGGGGGTAACCAATTCTTGTATTGCTTTGTTCTTTTCTTCATCCACACTAACCCCCTAAGCGCTGATCTTGTGGCCCAAATATAAGATCTCAATCAATCCATAACTCACATTTTGACATTTTGGCATAGAATGAATTCTTCTCAAGAATGTCAAGCACTTCCTCTATGTGCTTCAAATGCTCTTCCCAAGTTTTACTGGAGATCAAGATATCATCAAAGAAAACTAACACAAATTTCCTTAATTGTAGAATGAATACTTGATTCATACAAGACTAAAAGGTGGTGGAGGCATTGGTTAATCCGAATGGCATCACTAAGAATTCATAATGCCTGTAGTGACACCTAAAGGTTGTTTTTTGAACATCCTCGTCTCAAACTCGAATCTGATGGTAGCTGGATCACAAATCTATCTTGGAGAAGTAAACTGCTCCATGTAGCTCATCTATTCATCGATCCTGGGGATGGGGTAGCGATTTTTAATCATCTTCTTGTTGAGGGCTCGACAATCAATGCACATCCTGAGTGTCCCATTCTTTTTTACCAACACCACCGATGAAGCAAAGGGACTTGAGCTTGGCCGTATGAACCCCATATCCAAAAGCTCTTTGATTGCCCTCTCAATTTCCTCTTTGTATATTCGAGGATGACAATAAGGAGTGGTGATCACTGGTTTAGCTCCTTCCTCCAACTCTATCACATGTTGAAATCCTCGATCTGGTGGCAATCCTGTTGGTATCTCTTTGAAGACTTTGCACTTCTTATTCAAGATAGCTTGAATGTCGCTTGGGAATGTTGTTTCCTCCTTTGGTGCGCTTGTATCTACAATGAAGCACTCCGCTGCCCATGCCACTTGATCTCGACGGAATGATCACTCCATTCTTCTAGTTGAAACTACCATAGGCCCATTTCTGGAGGCCTTTGAGCACAACTTCCTTACCCTCATGTTTGAATTTTAGCTCCATAGTTTAGTAGTTGGTAGTATATTCCCCTAGTGAATGAAGCCATTGCACCCCAAGGACCATGTCTGTATCACCAACATCAACAACATAAAATTCCTCCTTCATCTTGTGTCCACCTAAAATCAGCTCCATTTGATGAATTCGTTTAGTGCAAGGAAGGATGTTTCCTCCGGCCACTAGAACATCAAATCCTTCAAAATCTTCAATTGCCAAACACAAATTTGCCACCATCCTCTTGTCGATGAAGTTATGCGTGGCCCCACTATCAATAAGCACTGTCACTTTCTGCCCTCAAAGGACACCCCTCACCTATAATGAATGGTATCGGGGTGCTCCTGATAGCATTGCCAAAGCGCTTCCTGTTGGTTTCTCTTCCATTGCGAGCTCCGGTTGCTCCTCAGATGTGTCTTCTTCATTGATTCCTTCCTCCTTATCTGATTCATCATCGGATATCACCTCAATGTAATAAACTTGTCCTCTTCCTTGGCACCTGTGTTGTTTGCTCCACTTTTCATCACAATAGTAGCACAAGCCTTTCTTATGTAATTCATTCCTTGACATACCATGTGGCCCTAGAGGGATCGTAGGGGGTGGGTTTGCCTTGACGAAAGGCTTCTTGGACTGCCCTACTGGGGAATTCTTGATAGGGGTTTTCCCTTTCTTCACGGAGTCTTCAAGGTTTAAGGCTTTCCGAATAGCATCCTCCAATGTTGTTGGCTCCAAAGTCCTCACCAAGCCACGAAAAGAATCAGATAGGCCTTCAATGAAGAAAAATGTGAGCCTCTTGTCTGAGATGTCGAATACCATGACAGCAAGTCTCTGAAACTCTGAAACATATTCATCCATAGTGCCTGTCTGCTTTAGCCTAGTTAGCTCCTGAAAGTATGCCTCTGGGTCCTTCCTGTCGAACCTCTCCACTAACTTTTGTGTGAAGTCTACATACGAATTGACTTGACCGAATCCTTGGGTCACAATACCATGGTGCCACCATTCATGTGCTAAATCCTCCAAATGGAGGATGGCGAATTTGATAGCTTCTTCTTTGGTCATAGGACTAAGGGCGAATTTGATAGCTTACTGATCTTATGTTGGAGATTTTTGTTTCCACGATGTTGCTTCTCATCGCTTCGTCTAGCACTGTAAAACTGATCGAAAGAGATTGCAACTTGCGCGTTCTCATCCAAATCCAGGTATTCGTGTACAATGCTTGCGTAGCTGCATTGTCCTTCTTGCCGACCATCAACTTTTGGCAAAAATTTTGGCTGGGGCTGCTTATAGGTGTGTCCATTTGAGGCTCTACTATGGTCCTCATTTGATCGTTCAGAATGCCCACCTTTGTCATTGTTAGATCTTGATTTGATGTTTTTGACCGCAGCAGTTGATCCGTATAGCGGAAGGGATCTATGACAATTGTTGCGAGTGATTACGAACAAAGGTGTAAAGACATCAACAATGAAGTAACAGGAACATTAATCAGAGAAGATTCAAAAACATAGAATCAAGAGAGAGAGAAGAAAACACCGATTTGATTACGGAGTTCGTCCAAGTGGACAACGTCTCCGGGTCGAGCTCAAACGAGTGACCACTCTATTGATATGTTCTGGAATACAGTACAAACTCCACGAGCCTCACTGCTTACAATGTCTTGTAGACTTCCACAAAGTTATCCAAAAATTCTCTCACTCACACCCCTTGGAAGATGACAAAGAGTAAGGAAAATAACTTTGACTAATACAAGACTATTACAACACTCAGAACATCAATACATCCCAAAATATTCTCCTAATTCCCTCTAAGAAATTCTCTCACAAAAAAGCCTCTCAAAGACTAAGAGAAAGGGAAAACTAGAAAAGGATGATCAACTGATGGATGCTTCATCAACTAATGGATGAGTGATCAACTAATTAGTGATGAAAAATACTCAAAGCCTTCCCCCTTTTATACTTGGAGTTTACCTAATATGGTGAAAACCATAAAATCTCCAAAAATCTCCCTTATTCCTCCATTTACATGTAAATCTTTATCAAAATCTCCATATCTCCTATAAATCAAAAACAATAATCCCTTAATCTTTTAAATTAATTCGGGACCCTTTGTTTAAATGATTTTCGGGCTTGGTTTGTTTTTTAATCAACAAACAACCTTTAATAGGTTATATAGTTTTGGATTCGGGCTTAACTCCTGTCTATATAATACCCGTGCCAATCATGTATTAAACCGCACTGTTGGCTCAACGGTGGGCATGTATTTTACAACCCGGCCGGTTCGGGGTTCAACTCCCGCCGGCCATTTTAAAACAAACACCGAAACAAAATGATGTCAAAACCAACCGCTCACCAATCATGTATAGCCGAGCGCATTTGGTGGAACGGCGGAGCCCGAAATTTGCGGCAGAGAGGTTCAGTGTTCGAATCCGAAGGCAGCTTTCCAGCAATTTTGCCAACGAACCCAACGAACACCGATGACAATGGAGAGGCCACGTGGCGTTCACTGATTAGCTCGAATATCCACGTCATTTGTCGTACCGGCCTGCCACGTGTCAACAATTGATTCACTGGGACAACACAGTCAGCATCCACGTTGTTAATAAATGCCACGTCACCATGCCAACTCACTGCCACGTGTCAGAATGCCACGTCAGCTGGAGGACACGTGTCAAGAGTTCATTCGCTGACTGTGCTGACGTCATCCGATGCCACTTCACCTGTACGGCTGCCACGTGTCACGACCCCATTGGTCCACGCTATCATCCGTACGATGACGAGTTTGCCAAGTCAGCAGAATGACGTCATGCTGACGTCAGCAACCGTACCTCATGGTACCTGGGTCAACTGCAACTTTGACTGGCTATAACTCTCGCGTACGTGCTCTGTTTTTGACGAAACGAATGCCGTTGGAATCGTGACGATGAGACCTTCGCAATGACGCCAACCTTGACCAATTTGGTGACAATTAATTTTTCCACCTTTTTTCTTGTCCCTGAACGCTGAGTTGACCAACCTTTGATCGAGCTTTGACCGGTGATATCTCGGACATATGGACTCAAAATTTGACGAAACGAATTTTGTTGTGATCGTGTCAACGAGCCCTCCGAACTGACACCGCTTTCGGCCGATTCTGAGTCCATCAACTTTTCGCCTCCTGACGGCCTCCTGGTCCAAGGGTTGACCCAACTTTGACTGCGCGTAACTTGAGCAAACGGACTCCTTTTTCGCCCGTTCAAGTTGCGCCGGATTCAGAATTTTGTGCTCTATGCGATGGCATTGCTTCCAAGAGAAACTAGAACACTTCAATTTTAGGTCCTGAAGATCCACCTGGATCAGCAGTGAGTGATTGTATCGCTTGCAGTAGTGCCTGGTTAGTCTGATCTTGTTGCTTTATGAAGTTGTCCAGCTTGTTGTTCTGATCTTGATCTCCCATTGTTTCTTTACCTCTGCCTCCTATTCCTTGAGCAGCTTCAGACTTCTTTCTTTCTCTCTCCTGGGCACGAATATCTCTTTGGCTCATAAGCTTACGACCACAAGCTGGTAGACCTTAAGGCTCTAATACCACTGTAAAAACACTTAGCCAGAAAAAACACTAGACCAAACACAGTCGGGAGTATTCACTAACAAAAAATTATGCACAGTAAGACTTCCTAATCGAATCAGAAACAGAGGAGTCCATCAGAGAATAGAATTTGCATTACAAGCACCCTTGGACAACCACAATCCAAGAAATACAATTTGACAGAGTCTGAGATAATATACGCAAACTGTAGAATAATCTGTCACTCCTGGAAAGCCGTAGGTAAGTCTTCTAAAGCCCACACAAAAGATTGAGATTGGCGATAAACTGAAGCTCCGCCCAAAGGGTGGCATCGCTTCTACTTGTTGATCGATACCCACAATTCAAGCCGCCTGTTGCTCCCTTTATGTGAACTTTCGTCGCCTCTATATGGAATCGCTATCTTCGCTATTCCAGCTCCATATGAATTCGCCTCAAGATATGAATTTGCGTGTTTGTTGTGGCCTTGTGCGATTGCCTTCAAGGGGAGATCCCGCTTGGATTTGAACTAACAGTAGAATCCCTGCAAGTGTGAACTAGGTGCGTCTCCTGGGGCCGACAGCCAGAGCTAGAGGCTCGGCCTGGTCAATAAACTTCGCTGCTGCCAAGACACAAATCGGATCCTGCACACAGACACGGGTATGAGCAATCATTCTGTGGGTGGTGGTGCTGAGATAGCAAAACACAAATCTTCCAAGCTGAGACTACGTCCAGACCTGGATGTCTCCAACCAAGTGACTACATCCTTAGTCACTTAGACAGGCTAGCTCCAGATTCGTGATAATGAAACTACACAGAAATCACGAATTTAAACTAATTTCTTAACCCAACACCAGGGATGTCAGCCACAAGGAAAACATTAAAATTCAAAATTCAAATTAACTTCAGGTGCCTCAAATGAGGTCGGCCCAGCCATAACTAAAAATTCTTTATTTATTAGTTTAGTGTTTAAAAACACTACTCAACGATGTTGGCCCAGAGTTTATTCGAAATGAGGGACATTACAGTGGGTACGAACCCTGCAACAGAGTATTAAATGTGACATCAGACATACACCTACCTTGAGAAATAAGCAAAGATATATGAAGGATTATTGTGAAAGTTACTGGCAGAAGGATGTTTGACTGTCATGCTGCTTCCAAGTTCATCTTCAAATAGAAGCTGTCTTCAAAAGTGTTGTGTTTAAACTACCATGATGCCAGACAAGTTTATTTCCAAAATTTATGCATAGGAAGGTGCTATGTGGGGGATGGAGGCTGTCACACTACAACCAATTTGTTTAAACATTAGAATTCCAAGAAGTTGGCAATTTACATTCTGACAGACAAATGTATCAACCTAAACAACTAATGAAGTTGTTAAGAACCTTCCAGTATGTGTTGACAGGCTTAAGATAAATGTATCACTCTGCCAACAAATTTATCCCCGATATTTTGTTTAAGAAAATTTGTTATAAAATCCAGGCCATTTACAATAATTTCAGACATTGGCAATGTCTAGTGGATTTACATTTTAATGCTGATTTGAGATTTACAGGAGCAAGAGGAGTTGAAAAAAGGATATGACAATTTGCCACTAGGCATAAGGAAAGCCAAAAAGTTTGGTAAAATGCCCAAGAGCACAAGAGATGCTCAAGGAGCTATGTGAGAGTCAAGCTATTAATGTTTGTAATCATTCTCAACATCAACTGTAAGTACTGGCATTCAGCAGCTATTCAAATGCAAATATTGATATTTGTAAACCTTCACCTAAAGAATTTGAGATAAATTTGATGCAATTCCATAGCAATCAAAATATTGATATATGCGCTTAAAACTGATGGGTGAACTTTGAATAGCAATTACATCCACATTGTAAGCACCCGCCATGTCACCTATCTTAAGTACTAGCATTCAGCAGCTATTCAAATGCAAATACTGATATTTGTAAACCTTTTCCCAAAGAATTTAGGATAAATTTTATGTAATGATCAAAATATTGATATATAATTTAAAAACTAAAGTGTAAATATTGAATAGCAATTAAACACTGGAGGCCAAAAACTTCTCTTAATGTCCTATAAGATTCCAGCCAAGATCCTCACACATAGAATTAAAAGATGTTCCCTCAAATTATATCCACCTCTAAACAGATTTTGTTGATGGACGATATATTCTTGAAAATTTAAATTGCTAATTGGAAAGGTATGAGGTGGGCTAAAGCTCTAATCAGAATTTGTGTGCTCAAGTTAGTGTTAATGGGACTTTTGCTGATGCTTTTGAACTTTAAAGATCAATTAGACAAGGATGCCCTCTTCCCCTGCCCTTTTTATTATTGTTGCAGATTCCTTGCATTACTATCTCTAAGAGTGTGCTTTGGGTCCTCCTGTTACAGGAATTGTCATCCCTAATCAGAGTCAATTACTAGAAAATAGGAATTCAATTTGTCAATGATACAGTTCTATTCTCTGTTCTTGAGCTTGTTAATTTTATTAACACGAAGAACAGAGTTGATACATATTGCTTAGCTTCAGGGTCTAAATTGGTGCTGCGTAAGTCAATGGTACTTGCTTGGCGGGTGGATCCTCCTAATTGAATCAAAAATTGGGGTGGGAATGGAGGTAATCAATTCAAAATGATTAGATATTGAGGATTCCTTTTGCCTTGTCCCAGCTTGTATAGAAATGTGGCAATGGAAAACTGATAAAATCTCAAAGAAGGTTACCAAATAACAGGCTCATTTGCTTTCCTTGGCAGGTGGATTTCAGGTGCGCCAGAAGATTCTCTTCTTATATTATCTATTATTTCTCATATTGGATGGCTTGTTATCAACTAAATAAGATTATCAAAGAATCGAGATTTTTTTGTAGTCAGATAGATGTTAAGAAGAGGCATGCTGTCTCTTGCAAAATTTATTGTCTTCCCGTAGAAATTGGAGGTATGGGATTGAGAAATCTCTTTTTGTATGGTATTGCTTTAGTGGTTAAGTGGACTCTTTGGGCCTTGTCTAGTGATGAGCCCAGAAAATTTTTAATAAGATATAATATTCACTTGAGTACTCCAAAAGGTAAAGCTGATTGGATTGGCTTTACATATTTCTTGTGTTACTGGATCCCAGTCCAGTTTGAACTCGATCTGGGTACTGGTCCTGTTCACTTGTGGATCCAGGTCCAGGGCTGCAAAAGGCCACCCAATTCACCCCGGGACAAACCCGTGGGGAACCTGTCTCTGCAGCATCCAATTTTGACACTTTTTTTAATCATTTTAGTCAATTGATTTGATTGGGCACCCAAAGAAGCCCTAAAATTGACTTGCAAAACACATTAAACACCAAAACAAGTCCATTTTGTTTCACTTCTTTTGCAAACAGTAAATATCATTCCAAGAGGCTGAATTTTTTTTTGCTTGTTGGATCAATTCCGTGTGAAGCTAGGATATCCATGGATATGCTCCATGAATGTTGTCCCATCGGTAATCCACAAGTGCATAAAGTTCCCATTTGAAATCAAATATATACAATTCATCATAGTGAATTTAAACCTTTGGCTTCCCATGGAAATTTTTCACTGGACTATTTTTGGCCTCAACCTATGGAACCCATTAAGCCTTGTGAGGATTTCTTTTTCAGGTCATGTCAAAAATTAAGGCAAAGCACATAGCAGAATTATCCCTTAGTAATATCCAACCTGAGGATGATCGGTCTATACTGACTTCTATGGTTATTCCTCCCACCTCACAGGTCGTGGATGAACCCATGTTTGAGGCAAATATCCTCCCAAGTACACCAAGCATTTATGTTGTAGTTCCTCCAACAATATCATATAAGAGACCAAGAGACAACCGCATGATTACCTTTGTACCTCCAAAAGAGAAACAAATTTATAGACCTAAGGATAAAGTGGTTTCCCAACCCCGGTGGTCTCTTCAGTTCCTCATCTAAGGAAAGAAAAGAGACCAATGGTAGAGAAACCCGCTCTTACCCCTTCAAAAATTGAAAACCATACAAGGAATAGAAATGCTAAGGAGTGTAAGCATAGACGTCGTGCTATTGCTCGTCAATTAGCTGAAAAGAATAAGACATTACTTGATGATCAAACACCTATCCATAAAAACCATGATGAATTACCACCTTCACCAAAACATGCAAATGAACCTTACATGTCTCAACCAAACCAAAGAATGAAACAAGAACATACAATTGACATTGTCATTAAACCACCCATTGTGATAAATTTGGATGATGAGAATGAAGATGCTAATATTGTTGAACAAATGCATAACGAATTATCTTTGGTTCTCTCAAAGTCTATGGATTTAGATGGGGCCAACCGTGATGATCCTCCTGATGAGAGTGACTCACCACGTGTTGAACCTGGTGATGCTCCTTGTACTACACTTGTTGTAGTTCCTTTGGCTAGTTGTTTGCCTTCCATAAATGATGAGCAAGATTGGGATGTGGGCGATTTGGTTTAGATTGGCTCGCATGAGTAGTACCCTTCGTGTATTTTATGTGTTATTTGTGTTTGCTTGCATGTGATGTGATCTCCCGTGTTGTGCTGCTTGATGTGTCTTTATGTTTGTGAGTTTTCTTTGGAGGACCCTTGTTGCTTCATTGGCACAAGAATACAAAGGAAATGAATTTGTTGTGACATTTATCTATTTGTATCTCCATTCATCTCTGTCGTAAACATTTCGTTGTCTTGTGCTTTCCTTTTAGGGACGATGCAAGGCGTTGAGACATTTAGGTCTCTTCCATGTTGACCCAAAAGTTTATTTGTTCTCTCTATGTGTCATTCTTTCGTCGTGTTCGTAGTTCCACGAGTATCTGGGGGAATGATGTCAATTTCGAGCTCAGTTATGTTGTAGAAAAGATGTATACTAACCTCGGATCTGTGGACCCTTATGTGATCATCTTTGTGTTGTTTGTAGCATTGCGTTGGGGGCAACCCCTTGTTGTGGGTTAGCTTTATTTGGAAACATATCGTTGGCATAGGGCTTTCCAAATAAGCTCTCATGACCTTATCATATTGCATTTATCAATTTTCTACCTTAAAGCAATTGCTCACAGCATGGTGTTTGACAATTACTTTAAGGTGGGTGCATACATTCCACTATGTGCTTCACTTTGTTCACACGCGTTAGACTTAGTGATGTGTTGGTTTAGCATTTTGATCATTTGTGTAGCACCTTATCAGAATTATTGGGACTATAATTCTTTGTATGGTTGACATGGGTACACACCTAGTGAAAACCACTCCTCACTAGCCCTTGTGTATTTCTCATTTTGCTACTCTTTTAGAAAGGCTCTCCTAGCGAATATCGAACTTCACTAGCCTGTGGTGCCTTTGGTTTATGGTTCACTTAGCAAATATCGGACTTTGTTAGCCTGTGAGTCATGAACATCTTGGGTATGGATCCTAGTAAAATTTTTGTGGAGCTTGCTAGTCCGTGATTGTCATACCCTCCTTCTACATTTGCATTTGCATTTTGTTTTGCATTGTGTTTGCATGTTGTTATGTGTTGTGTTCTTGTCATGTATGTTTTGTGTTGTCATGTTGCATTTCATACATGTGTGTTCATTTGTCCTTAAGTTGGTTTGCCATGGAATCTTGAATCTTGGGGACTTGCGCACTTCCCCCTAGAGTCATTGCCATCCTATCTCTTCAACATTCGGATATTTGAACCCCTCTTGACATATTTCTGCTTTAGTGTGATCTGAGCAGAACTTCATACTCTCACTAGAGTAGCGACTAAATTTAGCATTGTCAATTGTCACCCTTGACAATTTCACACTATATTTTGCTCCCTCCAATGTGCTTGGACCTAATCATGCCCCTAATTTCCTAAATTATATATCCATGGCCCATTTAATCATTCATCAAGAAATCAAATGTACAAAACTAAAATAGGCATTTAATATTTTACCCTTGGCACTCCAGATCCCAAAAAAGTGGATCTGGACAAGGGCACCCTTGTCTTCTTAATTTGGCCCCAAATTTTAACATTGGTTTGGCAATTTATTATTTGAATTTCAAATAAAAAATGTTGGCTATCGGGACTTAATTTGTGGGAAATTAAATTAATTGCATATAAATACCTAGTCATTTCATCATCTGAAAGAAAAAAAAGGAAGCAAGAAGGAAAATTCTATTGAGCAAATCAAGTGTCCTAAAAGCATTCAAGAGCAGAATTTACAGAATTATTGTAGCAGGTCATCATCAAAGCATCATGTCAAGTTTTATGTGTGTTTGTTCATGTTGTTTGTGAGTACTAATGTTTGTAGGTCTCCAAATCAAGTCAAGCCAAATTACAATCAAGCCTTGAGGTGATGTGCATGACATCAGTCCTTCAAAGAGTTCAAATTTGAGTGGTGAGTTACAGCCAATTGTTGATTCATTACTCTTATCATTTAGCCTCTATCCATCGAAAGGATAAGCTCTCCTTCATCAATTTTGCCATTGTGGAGGTAGAAATACCAACACAGGGTTTGACCGAGGCAAGCCTCTATATGGCACAACCCTTCCTCTCTCTTTGAATGTGCAGGTTACAGATCTGAAGAAGATTGGAGGAAGATTGAAAACTATAATTTCATTGATGCATTCAAACCTTACAACTTGGCAAGGTACAGAAACTCAATTATCTCAGCAACAGACGAAGATCCGATGGCAAGGTCCGAAAGAAAGAAGCCACTGACTAAAGACTTGAGGACTGTGAAAGCAAATTTCAGTTTCAGATCCACAGACAAGGACACCCTGGGAAACCTTGCCCAGCAAAATCAAGCCCAAATTCAAATCATAGGTGCACACATGTTTGCATGTTTATTTCTGGTCATTGAATTTGTCTGTCAACTTCCAAATTATCTGTATTCATATCAAAACAGTGCATTTTCATAATTAACTAGTTACACCATTGCATTTCATCATAATTTCATTTCCAAATCACACACATCCACCCCCCACAAAAAGGGAATCCCTAAGCAAGGATTGATTGACTCACCTTTCAGGTTGTTAGTTAATCTCATGTCCTTGTTCATCCTTGATTCCCTCAATGTGATGCTTGGAAAGGTGACTAATCCTAAGTAAGCCCTAGGGTTTCACTTTTCCAACATAACAAATACAGATAGAAGAAACTATATAAATGCAGTCATAAAAATATAGGCACAAAAAGGAACAACATAAAATGCTTAAAACAATTTAGTAAGTTCCATTTTTGGTACCACTACTCGTGCAAAACCTCTTTCTTGTGATTCATTTTGTACTCATTCTACCATTTAAGATTGTTCTCATTATATAATAAAATGAATGAAAGTTAGATTCCCTGAAGCATCTTACAAAACTGAACACTCACAAGACAAAGAGTGACAAAAACTATCCTTAATGATCAATGATTTTTTTTTTTTGCAGCTTTTAGTTTCTGACCATGAGAGACTTCCAGGCATCCCCACCGTGATCGAGGTAGCAGGGAAGAAAGTCCCCTGAAAATTGAAGATGATATCTAAGCATCCCCCTTGGTATAGGTGAACATCTCAATGTCCCCACTGCAATGTATGGGGCTAGGACCTCTGTTAAACATCCCTGGGACATCCCCCAGTATCCTTTGTATTTGAAGATGATAAGGGAATGCTCCCTTCCATACCCCCATGTGTTCCTAGGAATTAGGAAAAAAGGGAAACATAACCACATACTCTTGAGCATGTCCTGTTTAATGGTGGGGGCTGGACAGCAATTAGATAGCCATAACCTTCAACTTAGCATGACTGTAAGGAAATAAAAATAAATCTCTGTATTCTACCAACTTTTGAATCACGTTTTCCTCTTGCATTATTTATGGCAAATGATTTGTGATACAGTTTCTGCACTTAGTTTCTGTTCCAGATTTAAAATGAAGTATTTATTAATTTTAGACTCCTCACACATGCGTCATTTCACATTTTATATTTTAAATCTGCTTGTTATCTGCAAGTCCATATATATATGACAAAATTGCAGTCTCTTTGGTAGCCATGGACACAAATGTCCAATTTTATGCAAATCAATAATTGCATTTAAAAAAATTATTTCTTAATTCCCTTAGAAGACACTTTAGTAGCCATACACATCTGCCATTTCAAATTTGCATATTTTACATCGCTCTTTATCTGCATGTCGGTATAGATACAATAAAATAGCATTCTCTTTAGTAGCCATGAACACAACTGTCCGCTTTATGCAAATCACCAATTACATATAAAAAAATGCATTTCCCAATTTAATTACAGCCATAAAATTAACAAGAAACTATTATGAACGTTTCTCCTCACACTCTAATGTTGGACATTAACTTACCCTTAACTTCATACACTAATTGTCAATTTCAGACTGTTAGCTAGATTTGAACTTAGATAAATGATTGTTGATGAATAATTCAAACAGGCCATATCTAGAATCAAACATTGAACTTCAATGGTTCATTACTGAAGAATGAACATAGATTTCATACAGAAATACACAAGGCACACATAATAGACATATCTGGCATTGCTAAAGAAAGAACAGACTATACAGTTTCTATACAAACCAACTAGATTGGGGAATAAAAAATTCATGCAATTAAACATTAAGGCAAAGATCTTACCTTAGGTAAAAGAAACAAATGATTGTTGAAGAATAATTCAAACGGACCATTGACAGAATTAAACATTGAACTTAAAGAAACAATGATTCATTACCGAAGAATGAACATACATTTCATACAGAAATACACATAGCACACATTATAGACATATCTTGCATAGCTAAAGAATAAAATATATAGTTTCTATACAAACCAACTAGATTGGGGAAAAAAAATCATGCAATTTAAACTTAAGGGAAAGATCTTACCTTACGTAACAGAAACAAAAAGTCCTCTGTCAAAAGCTTCCCTCTTTTGGATGCTATATCTTGAGCCTTGTGCACCTACATGACATGTAAAACAAAATAGTATACTGTCTTAAATGCATGAAAACAAAAACAGAAATATACAGTTTTAACATGCATCTTGTAGCTCATAACTTATATTCATTCAAAAAAAACCCAGGGTATTTCCTTCATATAGTGCTAGTAACCAGATAAAACAAGAAAAAATGCATATTCAGATAGGCAGGAAAATTTGAAGGCAATTACCAATTGAATCCCAAACTCTTGCCATGTATTACAAAAAATGGAAAGAATAGGGAAATCTAGCATCTAACTGACACTTTAGCAGAAAATAAACAGAGAAGTACTAATTGATCTCCATGCGAAATATTCAAATTTCAAACTATAACTTAGAGAACGGTGAGAAGGATCTTAGATCAATATAAAATTGTCCTGGTGCGTGTAGGGATCCATTTTTTTCATATTTATAAAGGTAAATGCTTTAAAAAAATAATTGAAATTTGCCTCAAGCTCAAGTGGTGACTTAATAGCAACTTTCCCAATTAAGGAGGATTTTGGCTTGTCTCCAGTGTTTGAATAGAAATGTTGAAAACTCGGCAACTTCTGTAGTTCACTAGTTTTCTCAAGAGATTAGGATTTATGATGAGTTTATCCCAAATCCCAAAAAATCACAACAGCAATGTAGCATTAATCATGTTGCCATTTTCCTCCTGCTTGTGTTTTTATTAGTCGCGTACTACCATATTTTTCTGCTTCCCAATTTTTTCACTTGTGTAATTTTCCCAGTCTTTTGCACTTTTTCATATTCCCCTCATTATTATTTTCAGGACCCTTGTCGATTATTTGCTGTTCATTACACGATAGAGATAACCAAATATCATATACCAGTTTTGACATAGCAAAACACTAGTTGTGAAAAGCAAACAACGAAGCAGTAATGAGAACAGGCAAAAGAACAAAGCAACATCCGAGACAGGCAAACACAAAGAAGAGTAGCATGTAATGAAATCAATAAAATGTTCATTACAGTCCAGAACACAGGCACTCAAACTAATCCTAACATGTGTCTCTATTTTTGATAGGAGGTCCAATATCCAACAGATTGGAGTAATAGAATACATACCATATCTGTGATGTAATCAAGCACTATGTCCTCCATCAGTGCCACGCTCTCAGGCAAGGGCTGCATATTGAAGTAAAAACAAAAAATAAGTCAAAAAGATTTTTCTTCTTCTAAACTAATTTAAGAATGACAATATGAACTTTTAATTTAAAGGGCTCCCAGTTTTAACTTTTCCCCATATCTTGTGACTATTTAGCATTCTATTTACACAGAAAATTGAAATTATTGAGATGGGTGATTCTCTTAATTGCAAACTAAATTTTACTTATTTTAATGAAGTGTTTACAAGATCATTACAAGAGATGATGTTAATCAATTCACTCAAAAGTGCAAGCATAGGATGTTCATATATCATGTAGATAACAGAAATTGAGACATTTACTTGGAGCACGGTTACTGAAACTGAGATATGTCACTGTTCCAATGATTATAAAATATAAACCAAATAAAGATGGCTAAAGATGATCTTCAACAGAGGATATACATGAGTTGATAACAGGTTAAATGAAATGCAGAGCTTGGACATTGCAGTTGACTGTTAAATAGAGTAATTATGAAATAGAAGATTCTATATTGTAGCATAAGGTCATGTTCAGGAATCATGCTGCAAAAAGGGAAATGCATTTTTATCAAAAAGTTCATCAAGAAAGAATCCTATTAGAGAACAAAAGAGGCACATAGAAGCACATAATAAATCGCTTTTTCTGTTGTTGGGAAATCAAAACAGTGTATCAAAACTGGTAGGAAGTATCAATCAAATCATGTGAGACAAGAACTTAAGGATATAATTTACAGTGTGGAGAAAGTAGCAAATATAATTTTCCCTAGGTAAGAACTAAGAAAGCTAGAAAATTATTGATCACACATTCAATCTAACATTCCAAATAATGAAAAGGCAATTTTCTGGCATAACAGTTAGAAAAAATCAATAAAGAAATAAATAACTGCAACAGAAAAAATATAAAGTTTTGCTCATGTCCATTGGTGCCTCTGGAGGCCAAAAACAAGAAGCACCACAAGGAACCTCCACAGCAGCCATGGGATGAACAAATCCCACGACAATCTAATGCTCAAAGATACAAAAAGGACAACTGTCTCTCAATGTAAGCAGAGAAAAACCTTCAGGTGCCTCTACGGGTCAATAGAAGCTACCAACATCAATTCATTCCCTAATAATCACAGGGGAATTGTCAAGCAACAACCATGTAAGAGGACTAGTATATTGCATTATCATGATTATCATTAATTACTTACTTATAACAGATGAATATGACCTGCAGAAATTCTCATCCAGTGCACAACATGCAGCCAGAAAACAACTTAAAATAACATGATTAATAGAAGGCAAGCTAAAACCAAGGAGCAGAAACTAGTAAGCCTCACATAAAGAAAAAGCAAAGATTGACTAAATGAAATGTCAACCGAGCCTTTGCATAAAAAGCAAAGTGCATAAAACAGACAACATGATAAGTAAAGCAGAATCATTAAACTACAATGACATCAGCAATCCAAGAATTTATTGATATGACATTTGTTTCTTCATTTCTTCATCCCTTGCAAAAAATTATACCACCAAATATCTATCTATTGCAGTTATCGGGCATTGCGAAACACTACTAAAAATAATAACACAGATTTGTCATTTACAATCATATGACACTATGATGTGCATTGAACTCATTATTTTATCTATAAATGAAGGAAAAACTACTTATGAGTTCTGTATGTTTAGTTTTATCCATGTTTTTAAAGATTAGTCTACAAATTTATGTGAATTTTAATGTTCAGAAAATTTGCCAAGTTTTGCTGTGTCACTAAAGCCAAGACAAATTTGGGTCTGCTGAGTTTTCCCAAGTCACGAGTTCTGGAACTATACTAAAATGGACATCCAAGAACATTAGTTGAGCTCTTTTAGCAAACGTTGAGACCAATTGTCAATTGTCTTTCGCCATGACTAGTGCACATGGTGATAGATCGGTAAGACCTTGTCATGCTTTGCAAGTGACTAATGTTCAGAAATAGAGGGTCCACTATCCTTCTTCATTCACAATCAATACCACAGAAGTAGATAAGCAATACCAATTTTCTCTGTGTACGGAAGATCATCAGTCGTGGATATTAGGAGAGGCACTAGGAAGCATCTTGCTTTCTTGCATAGTCGCTCAGCAAAGCTTTTCTAGACCCAGCCATTGCCTTGAAAAAATAATTAGACCTCGTATTGTCCAAGGCTAGTCTTAGCTCCTAACTCTAATATAGACTACAGCTTTCTCCTCTATTGTCTTGAATTTGTTGGCATTTATTTTAGCAATGCTCGGAAGATTGTTTTCTATTCGTTAATCTTGTAAATACTTATTTTATCTAGGTTTTAACTGTCTAAGTTTACAACTCTTATTTAGTTCTAGTGCTTCCTAGTTTTAATTTAGAATAGTTTATTTTTTGGTTGTTACTTGTTAATGTTCCTTTGAGTTCTCTCTATTAACAGTTCTTACTTGCTGTATTTTTTCATGCACAATAAGCTTATTGGTCATTCATGGATATTAATATGAAAGAATTTTATTTTGCTTATAGATGCAAATGCACGGGCATCAGCACCTTTGGACGAGTGCCCCATGATTCTGTCAATGATAAATGGCAGTGATGGGCCTATCCTGGTTAAGGTCCAAATCAGGTTCCATAAATACTGTTAAAGGCAAGGCATCTTCTCTCATGTACGTTTTCTCTCGCTTACGCCTAATCCCATGTTTACTGCAGAACAGGCCTTATTTTTCCCCTCTGTGTTGATACAGATAAAATAAAAGATTTTGATACTTAATAAGTTGGACTCAAAAAGTAAATGACCTATTTGGCAAACAAGGAAGAAAATCGGCCTACAAAAAACATAAAATATAAACAAACAATAAACCGTGTGAAAGGAAAGGTATACAACACTTACATTTGAGTCGTCACCATATCCATACATCATGTGTTGCACTGTCAAATGAAAAAGAGATGAAACATTAGGTTCCTTAAACAGAAAAACCAAAAAAAATGATTAATCAAATTTTTTAAAATATCTCCCTTTCTTTTTATCTTTAGCTGGGTGACGTTATGGGTAGCCTTTCGCAAGGTCAAAACACATTAATAAAATTTGTAAACATAAGTCCCACTTCGATGCACCAGTCCTATAATAATTACACCACCACCACACATACCCATAATAATTCTAGGCTGCATTGTTGTCATTGCCGAGTTCAAAACTGAGTCATGCTATTACAATTATGTCACGTTAACAACATACCACAACCCTTTGTACAGTATAGGAATTGTGAGTTTAAGTAATGATTCAACCATTAAATTCAGTTCACTGTAGCAATGTATGCTTGCAACAGTTGCGTGTGCTTTGTGGTCCTGTCTTGTGAATATTATCCATGTATAGGAAAAATCCCACAAATATAATATCTAAAATACAGAAACGGGGACAAGATACTAACAGTCTTTCTGAAAAATGCCCCGCTTGCGCTTGAGGCCAGATTCAGAAGGCTGTACTCCCCCTGACTTTAATCTAGAGGAGCCTGCACCCGATGAGCCCAACATCGTCGCCATTATTTTAAGCTCACTTTACAGAAATCATGTACGTCCGAGGGCAAATAAACTGTAGCTGTTGCTACAAGCTCAAAAATTAGGGCAAAATACATAAAACTGTGCAATGATTAAAATTCTTTACAACAATCTGTGGAAATTTGAGAAAATCCAACTTTGATGCGTTTGCAGAATTTCTAACATGAACAGTTTTGAAAAGTTGAAGCGATCTTAGATCTTGAATCGTGTGTCGAAAATAAGCACCTTGTTACGCCGAAGGCCTATTGTCAGTTTTCTTTCTGTTTGTGTCTTTCCCGTTGTGAATTAATCAATTTAAAGGGTTTTGAAAGGTTTTCAGTGAAAGATGAAGATAAATAATATTAATTATAGTTGTAAATTGAATTTCTAGTATTAAATAAGAAGTTATAAAAGGTAAAAGCTTAAAATTATGTTTACTGAATTATTTAGGGATAAAATATTTTTCATGAGTTGTTTAGGTTATTAGCATTTATAGTTACATTTGATTTAATTTTTTTCATATTATTAGTTCCTACCAAGTGAACTATAGGCAAGGCTTGTTCCTTAACAAGTTATTAATAACTTTGATTTTAACAAATGAGAATTCAAAATTTTTTTTCTATTTGAAAAATATTTGTATATAGTTAAAGTAAATATGCAAAATATTTAACAAAACAAATATCCAAAATTAATTTTCTGAAATATAATTGGTAGAAAAATTTTGAGTGATAAGGGCAATTTTCTAGGTTCCACTATCAGAGTCGCAATTATAGTGGGAGATGGAAATGGCAAGAGAAAATGGCATGTTTTGTTATAGTGAATGTGCTCGGAAAAACTACAACGATTTACATTTCAGCTTGGACAGTTTCAAAATGAAATTAAAGAAACCAAAAGTTACAATATTTGCATGTAGTGGCGAGAGAAAATGGTTTTTTTCGTTTATTTGTCAAAGGTATTCCTGAGCAGATAAATTAAATAGTAGTTAGTTTTGTTCTTCAAGTTTATTTCTACTTTATTATTAAGAAATTATGGCTTTATTTTTCAATGGATGTTGTAGGGAAGAATGTGGAGTTGTTGCAGTATGTGACTGGAATACTATAAACAGGTGCACTAAGGACATTTTAGAGGAGTTGAATCTAGGTCTTGTTGCAGTATGTGACTGGAATACTACTTTGCCAATGCAAACAATGAAGCTACAAATCTAATTTTCCAAATACTAGGTTTAGTTACAAAAGCATCTTTATTACTTACAAGGACGAGTAGGAAGATAAGTCTACATCATTATTTATGTGTCTTTTATTTTGTTTTTCATTGTGCCTTAAATGTAATATTTAATTAATGTTTGACAATGTTGTTTTAAAAGATTGCCCAATGTTGTAACTTTGAGGACGGATACTTCAATACTAATGTGAAAACCCAGCAGGATGACAAATTTTCATTGTGGTCAAAGAAGGCTAAGTTTTCTATCTTGGAATATATTGAATTTGATATGCTTGCCATGGCTGCTATGATGCCAAGTGGGTAACAAAGCAAATTGAATACATATCAAGAAGTAATACTAGGGCTATTTATAATCCTTACCTCAATTTGCAACATCATGTATGCTTTGCATGTAGCACTGCAACTTAGGGAATTTGAATAAAGAGCTAAATGTGTTGGAAAAGATTGCTAACCATTCCCTTCATGCCATGAAAATTTGAAAGTTTTCCTCAACTAATATGATAGAAATTTTCTTTACACCATAAGTGGTCACTATTAATTCACTATTCTCCTTAATGACCTAAAAATCTCTAATTTTAGTCAATCTCTTGTTATGCAAGAGGATATGTTGCAATGAACATGGTGAAAGATTTGAATTTGTTGTGTGGAAGCCCTTTATAATTATGATATGAGACTAGTTTGTTTACAATGTAACAACTTGTAAGATTCTTCTAGATCAATCCACATAGGTGATTTAAGGTCCCTTTATGATGACTAGATAGGTGAAAAATAATGTATAAATAGTGCCTTCCTAGCTACTATTTATTAGCATCTAGTTTTATCAGACCATGTTTTTGCAGGCTTATGTTATGGGTATGAGGCATCTAAAAGAATCTTTAGCTAAGACATATGGTCAAACTTATTAGATATTCTTGATGGAAGCAAGTTGGAGTCAGGCTAAGGCTATGTCGCAAGCTTATGCAAATCATTGTGAGGTGTCCAAGAGAACATAAAGCTAACACAAATGGTTAAAAATATAAGTGTTCCTTGATGGATGCAAGTTGGAGTTTGAGAGTTGAGCAAAGATATCACTAATATGCTTATTGAACATCTGTCTTATCATGAAGGGAATGTGAAAATCCCCTAGACGAGCCCATCCCATCTTGTGATGAAACGTTTTTGTTATGCCTAACAACCTTTAGCAAAATATGTTATACTTGCAATGTGGCTTTGGGAAATTTTTTATAGGAAACATCAAAAAAAGTTAGGGTCTCCAACTTGGAAATTAACACGATATTCTCTTGATTGATAATTTTTGAAGGGACTAAAATTTGAAGGCCTATTTACAAGCCTTGCACGATAAGGCATGTGAAATCTCAAAGAACATTATGAAGTGATAGATTTCCCACTACCTAAATTATACATGGAATTAGTAGACTAATTAAATTTGAGAGCTGAAACAAAAGCCCGTCCTAGGTTTCCTTAGGAACACACTCTTACAGATGTCAATGGCAAGAGCATGAACTTGAAGATTATGCTTGAAACTCAAATACTTAAAGTGCATTCCTCAAAGAACCCTATTGTAATTATTTAAATAGATTCTTTCTCAAGGATCAAAAGAAATGTTTGGTTGTTCTATCTCAAGAATTTATTTGATCACAAATTGTATATACTTTATTCATTCTTGTGTATTTTTGTTATGTCATGTGAGTTTATCTGACTTAATGTGTTGGCTTTGGTAGATGATAATGATTTTTTACCATTCGCTAAGACTAAATTCTGTGAGATCTATAAATAGAAACAAATTATTAATGAATTAATGTGAAACAAAGTGCAGTATATAAGCTTTAATACATCTCTTTTATATCTAAGCGTATTTAAAATAAAATCATCCATTTCTTTTTTATTCTCATAAACCATAAGTGTCTACAGATTAAAGTTACTGTCAAATTTTATAAAGTGACTGCTCATATTTGTCATAGGGACAAATTAACAAAAAAGTGTATTTATCTTCTCTTTCATTTGTATTACAGAATTTTCAAATTCTTTTCATCCATAGTATTTTGGGGTTTGTCAACAACCAATTTCATTGTGGAGATTGCAAACAATAGTTTTAACTTTTAATTTCTCTAATACTTACTGATAGGCTGTCATTAGGTCCCATAACTTTAGAATAAAATATTCAAATTGTCGATCGAGTAGTGTTCAAGGCAATCTGCAATAGAAGAGTTCTGGAGTATCTCCCTCAGGTTCCTTAACTTTTTAAGAACAACTTTAAATTAATTCTAAGTTCAAACTATTTAACTATCAAACTAAAAAGTAATCTATTCATAAGAAAACAGAAAATACTTGAACTGTAAACATAAGTATACTAATTTAGAAAGCATAATAACTAAGTTGAACAAACATAGAATCAATTTAAACTAAGAAACTGATTATAAGAACATAAAAGCTTATAACAATCCATAAAACATTTTCTTAACAGTCAAAACTCCAATAGTAAGTAACAACAACTACAGAAGTTGAAATGATAACAAATATCTCAAAACTAAGAATTCATATTAGTGAATTTAAACAACTCTCTACAAAACACCAGTATAACAAAAGAAAACACTTATCTACTCCCGTCGAGTGGCCAGCTCGTGGGACAACACATTCATTCCCAGCTCACATCCACAGCTATCTCAGAAACATCTCTATTAAACATAGTTATCATCCATAACTCATAACTCAAAATTTTAGATAACAATCTCTTTATTTATAAACTTTTGGAAAAACATTTTGTCAGCATAACATTACTTTTCACTGTCTATGTTACTTCCAGCGACTGTATCTTTTTATAGAGAAACTATAACTACATGCTATATTTCAACTAGTATAGATAACCACTGAAAAATATCTACAACAGATCTACATATAACTCGTATATCCTATTACACAGCATTTAAGAGGCTCAAGTCGAGCCATAAAGTATTTTATTCAAAAGATAACAGAAATAACATCTTTTAAGAACAACAGCATTTTTGGTCCATCATCTTGAAGTTCCGGAGCATACTTCCAACATATATCTCTAACTGTTCTAGAGCACGTGCCAGCTGGATACTTCAATCTGTAACTTGATTGACTGATTATTATCTACAAAACACTTAAAACATCCCATTAAATATGTATTGGTAAATTACTTTAAGAAATCAAAAGAAATAAAGTTTATACAAGTTCTTACTAAAATTAAGCAATTATTTCTTCTAAAATTTAATTAATTGGCAAAGGATAGAGATTTGCATATATAAACCAATTCTTTGTGGTATTATTATGATGAGGTTATTTTTACCTCATCATTTCCTCCCCTTCCTAGTTCTTGGCAGGTCCTCCTATCCCCTGATTATAATTCTGCCCTCTACTCCCTTCTTCATACTTTGCATTGATATCATATAAATCTTTTACTGTGCCATCAAAGTTTATAGGGGAATTATGGAAACCTGCATGAAAAGCAACTCCCCTTTTCCATTCATTGAAGACTCTATCATCCTGATCTGTATTAATATGAAAAGCAGGGGCTGGATATAGCAATAAAGGAGGTTTGTACCTCATTCCTATCCATTTTGTTCTAAGATCTCCTAGAATTTTAGCCAAGGCATCTACTCTTCTGAAGGACCATCTAAGACCAAGAGGAGAGATCACTTCTATATTCTTTAAATATATAAGCAATGGAGTGTATCTCTCTTCACATGCATGCCAAGCTTTGCCAACCAATTTTTGCCCCTGTTCTATGAAATGATTGTAGCAAACCCGAAGGCTATCATCATACTTTTCTTTCATTTTCTCATCCAGCAAAAGAGCTACAAATGTTTTCTTAAAAGTTGTTGGTCTGCTATTTGGAGATCTTATCTGAAGTCCTATAGTTTTCTCTGCTTGAACATATTCTTTATTTCGTTCTTGCCAATGGATTTGATTCCTCATAGTAGACAATAGAGATCTTAATTGTACTTCTTCCACATAAATATTAACAAAGAAATCAATATGCTACTCTAACAAAAGATCATGGGTAAAGAATTCACAGAGCATATCTTGCTCTTCAGGTTTTGAGTCTACAAACATTTTAACAAATTCTTTATCATTAGGTTCATAGGGTTGATCACTGTAAATCTTAAGCAATTTCCATCTAAAATATTGCTCATTCAAAAACATGGAATACAATCTAGATGGCCTTCTACAGGATAAAAGAAATTCAGCTATTTGACAGGCATCCTGTTTCCCCTTATAAGTTTTATGAAATACTTCTCTTAATAATACTATTTCCATTTTCAAATTGTTATTCTCAATTTGTGCATTCCTGAGGAAGCAGCACCGTTCCATCCATTTCATTAATAATGGAGGAATTTGAATTTGGAACCATTCAGTGACCATTGGCTTGGTTTGAACTTCTCTGGATTCCATCTTTGGTTCACTTGTGCTTTCCTATAATTCCTGCTCTAATTCCACAATCTTACTAAGAGAAGTATTTAATTATTCTTTTTTTTTTTCCTTTCCTCTTCAAAAGCTGAAAACATGAGCATAAAATTTCTTTTTAGATTTTGAATTTATTTATTTAATTCATCCCTATGTATCCTATTTTCCTTATCACAATTCTGAATTTGTAATTGCAACTCACTAATAGATGTATCTTTTCCTTGCATTTCCAACTTTAAATCCTGAATTTCTTAATTCCTTTCATTTATTACAATCTTATACACCATTATTTCCTCTTTTTGTAATTCCATTCTTCCTTTATTTTCATGCAACTAATTTCTTAACTCTTCTATTTCTAATTTCAAATTTTCAAACTCCATGTTAATATTTTCAGTTTCAACAATTCAAAAAGCTTTGTTAGTAACTGGAGACAATTCCCCTAACATACTATCATCAATTTCCCTAAAATTTGGAGATTGTTCCTTTTCTATTTCCTGTTTTTCTTGTTCTATAACTTCCTCTTCAGATACCAAATGATAATGCACTTCTTCAACATATATTTCTTTTTCTAATGATTGGTGAATTGACTCCTCGATTTCCAAATTCCTCTTTTTCTTTTTAGCTTTTGACCTCTTCTCTTTACTCTGTGTTGGGGTTTCTACAGATCCAAAGGATAATCTTTTACTCCTCCTCAAAGGAGGAGTATCCTGATAATTTAAAATAGTTGGATCACTTAGAAGAATAGTCCTTCTTTTCCTCTTCCTAACAGGGTGAGTATCCACATTCAGATTCATTATCTCTACATCCTCTATCTGGGTCGGAGTTTCCAACTCATCTTTTCTAAATTTTAGCACTTCCTCACCAACTATGGTGGGAATTTGGGGTTCAGGATCTCTAGGGTTTTTAGGGGAATTTGCTTCGGAAGGTGAAGCAACTTGTTTTGAGGATTCTCCTAATTCTATCTTCCTTCCTAATGTAGACTTATCAAACTTCCTCAAAAAAAATTCCCATTTGCTTTGAGGTTTCTTACAAAAATAATATTTACAAATCAATTGAATTAGCCCATGGTGTTTTAATGGTCCTAAACCAGTGTTGTATCTCTCTATTGAAGAGTGAATAGAATCATTCAAGAAATGAGGCAGATTAACCCTTAGAGCAGGGTTTGCTTCCCATGCCGCAAATGTGTTAATATGCAGAATGTTGGTCCTACCACAGTGGCAAGTTGACCTTCACAAGTAAAATATCTAATGATCCATGCAACAACAGTACCCCAGGGTTCTAAGATGGAAGCTCTCTAAAACCCTTTATTCTACCCCCTAGTACTGACAACTATCATGGGTTGAGGATCTCCCTGTCTAATGAATAATTCTGATAATTTTTTATATGGAATTTGTGTAGTTTCAGATATTTTAATACCAGAATCTTCCAACCTTGAAATAGAAGAGATAATTTTTGAACTCACCTTGAAACGCTTCCCATGCAGAATCCCCTGACCATTAGAGTAGCTTTCTGCGAATGCATTTACCAGCTTTTCATTATACCCTTCAAATTTCCTGATAAAATCCAACTTGCCTACTTCCTCAAAGAGCTGAGAGATATTACTTAACCCCAACAACTTTTCTACATAAGCCGGTTCAAATTTCTTCTTTGTGCCGCCCATTTCTTGTCTTTCTTGCTTGCCACCCTACTGGAAAATTCAACAATGCCAGGGACTTGTGCACCGGTATTTTTGAAGATATGATCAGACTATAATCATTTACTCTACTCTTGCTCAAAGCTTACTATGTAATAATTTCAATTTGCATGAATGGCCGCAAAAAGAGTAGCGTACTTAGCAATTAATCACCAAGTGGCTCAATTTACTAAATTGGGAAAAAAAACTCTTGCCAATCAATTATATTTTATTCAAAAATAACTACTTATTTAAAGCAAAAATTTGTACTTACTTTCGTTCCATGATCGCTTGAAGATCTTGTACCTCACGATTTGACAGGATGATGCAAGGGGATTGGCTAAGGTGATGGTATAATTATTATGACATGAATGAAGAGACTCATGGATGACGGAGTTATTAATAAAGACAGGTTATGGTGGTGGCTTTTATTTACAATGATAGAAGAAGGCACATGTACCAATGTACGATAATCAAAGTATTGAAAAAGATTTGAATTTTTTTCTAGAAAGGAGTTGGCGAAATGAAAATGAATAATTTTTGGAGCATGCATAAAGCATGTATTCGAACTAAGAAAGTGGTGAAGTTCCGGAGCACGCGTAAGACATGCATTAGGAACTAGAAAAGTGGACAAGTTTTGGAGCATCGCTAAAAGATGCAACCAAAACGATGATCAAATGAAAGTTTCAAAGCATCATTGAAGGATGCATCTAAATCAACAACGAATGAAGGTTCTGGAGCATCATTGAAGGATGCAGCTAGAGCAACAACGAATGAAAGGTTTCAGAGTATCGTTGAAGGATGCAGCCGGAGCAACAACAAATGAAAGTTCAGGAGCATTGTTGAAGGATGTAGCCAGAGCAACAACAAATGAAATTTCTAGAGCATCAGTGAAGGATGCAGCCAAAGCAGCGACCAATGAAAGTTTCAGAGCATCGTTGAAGGATGCAGCCGGAGCAGCAACAAATGAAAGTTCTGGAGCATTGTTGAAGGATGTAGCTAGAGCAACAACCAATGAAAGTTATGGAGCATCATTGAAGGATGCAACCAGAGCAACAACAAATGAAAGTTATGGAGCATTAGTATTTAGATCATCAAGTTCCAGAGCACTGGCCGACTAAATGATCAAGTTCTGAAGCATTATGGAATGGTGCTCTGGAAGTTGTTTTTTCTTTTATGAAAGTCCTGCCAAATGAAAATACGTGTTAAATCTAAAATTTTATGAAAGATGCTAAAAAAATGAACTAAATAAATTTTATTTTTATTTTTATTTTTTTTTAATTTTTTTTTAAATAACAAACAATCATTTAAATCAAAATAGACTTTGCCTTAGTAGAGTCAATACATTGGATTTCTCCTTGCAGTTCTACCAGCTTTGTAAATTCTTCTTTATTAACTAGTTTGCGATAAATACGTAGGCGATGACCATTTACTAAGAGAGTTCGTGAATCACCATCAATAGGTTTTAACTAAACTATGTCATTCGAGAAAACCTCATAAATTTCATATGGCCCTCGTCAATGAATTCTGAGTTTTCCTTTATGATTTTTATATCTTGAATCAAATAGCAGGGCCCAGTCACCATTATGAAATTCTCTTTCCTTAATATATTTGTCATGCAAAACTTTTTGTTGATGTTGAACTAATTTCATTTGATGAACAACATCTAGATGAAGCTCATCCAACTCATTTAACTATAAAACTCATTCTATTTGAGCTCGTTTCAAATCTAGACCCAATTCCATAGTTGTTCGTAGGGTCTGGAGTTCAAATTCAATGGGAAGAAGAGGTTTCTTTCCAAAAACAACTCATAGGGACTGAATCTAGTTGTAGATTTCCATGTTGTATTATATGCCCAAACAGCTTTAGGCAACTTCTTGGCCCAATCTTTTCTTCCCGACGAGACAGTTTTTGTTAGTATGTTTTCTAACTCCCTATTAGTCACCTCTACCTGACCATTTGCTTGAGGGTGATAGGGGAATGACTTCTTATGGCTCACCTAAAAATGGTCTGTAAATGTTAGGAGGACTTTGGACATAAATCGGGGTCCCTGATCTGTAACAATAGTTCGAGGGGCTCCAAATCAAAGAATTTTTTTTTTTATAGAAAATCAACAACTTGCTCTTCTCTAGCAACTTGTAAAGTCTGAACTTCAGCCCATTTTATCAAATAATCAGTACTGACTAATATCTACTCTTTCCCTTGTGAAGAAGGATCTATGGGGCCGATAAAATCTAACCCCCATTTTTCAAATGGTTCCAAAGTTACCTGGGGTTACAACGACATTTATGTCGAAGCAGTTGGTCTTCCTACTCTTTGACATTCATCACAATGATGAACATAATTTTTAACATCTTTATGCATTGAAGGCCAATAATATCCAATACCTAGTATTTTATGGGAATTTCTTTTTGCAAAATAATGACCCCTTGAAGGATCATCGTGACAGGCCCTCAGAATACTATAAGTTTCATCAGCCCTGCAACATCTTCTCAAAACCATATCAAGTCCACAATGATATAAAATCCCATTAATCCATTTAAATGGTGCACATTCTCAAATAAGTCGCTTTCTTTGTTTAAATGTAAATTCAGGAGGTACTTCAGAAGTAGCCAAATAGTTGGTAATATCAGCAAACCAAGGAACCTTTATAGAGATAGCAAACAAATTTTCATCAGGGAACTCATCTTGTACAGGTGCTCTATCGCCCTCTTCTTGTTTAATTCGAGATAGAAAATTTGCCTCCTCATTAAATTTTCCTAGTTTGTCAAGTATTGTCACATTAAATTCCTGAAGAAGTAATAACCATCTCATTATTTGACCATTAACTACAGGTTTATTCATTAAATATTTTATAGTTGAGTGATCTGTGTAAACTGTAACTTTATATCCTGTAATATAATGACAGAAATTTTTAATAGCACGAACCACTACTAAGAATTCTTTCTCTGTTGTCGTGTAATTTCTCTCAGCAATCGTTAAGTTTTTACTAATAAAATATATGGCATATTTACCCCCAATCCTCATCTTCTTGTCCTAATACTGCACCAATTGCATCATCTGAAGCATCAGCATAAATGTGAAAGGGAAGACTCCAATTTGGTCCACGTAGTACAGGAGCAGAGACAAGCCTTTCTTTTATCGTTTCAAATGATTGTTGACACTCAGACGTCCAACTAAACTCCACATCTTTTTGGAGTAGAGAAAACATAGGGGCCACAATCTTACTGAAGCTTTCTATGAACCTTCTATAATAACTAGCATGTCAAAGAAAACTTTGAACATCTGTTTGTGTTTGAGGTACAGTTAATTGTTGTATGACTTCAATTTTTTTAGGATCAACTTTTATTCCTTCAAAGGAAATGTGATGGCCTAAGACTATTCCTTGTTCTACCATTATTAAACACTTTTCATGGCTAAGGGATAGTCGATTTTCCTCACAAACCTACAAAACCCTATCCAGGTTCTGAAAGGCTTCATCATAGGTTGACCCATATACTATGAAATCATCCATGTAAACCTCTACACAATCATTAACAAGTGTTGCAAATATAGCCAAAATGGCCCTTTGAAAAGTAGTCAAAGCATTACAAAGTCCAAAAGGAAGAACTCGATATGCATATGTAACCCAAGGACAAGTAAACATGGTCTTGTCTTGGTCTTCTGGTGCTACCTGAATTTGGTTGTAACCACTAAATCCATCTAGGAAAGAAAAATATTTCCTTCTAGCTAAATTGTCCAAAACCTGGTCAACAAATGGTAGGGGAAATAATCTCTAAAGGTGGCTTTATTAAGTTCTCTATAATCCACGCAAATTCTCTACTTGCCATTTTTCTTTGGTACAACTACCATAGGTGACACCCACTTACTATCTGAGATAGGATAAATAAATCCTGCATGGAGGAGTTTCTCAATCTCTACTTTAACAAGATCCTTTAATGCAGGATTGAGTCACCTCTGTGGTTGACGAACAGGTCTTATATTAGGATCAGTATAAATGTGATGAGTACAAACACTTGGGCGAATACCCCTCATGTTTGTATAATCCCAAGCAAAAGCTTTAGACCTTTTTACCAGCACATTAAATAATTTATCCTCTTGTACTTTTGTCAACCAACTATTGATATTCACAGTTTTTCCTGGTAATAGCATAATTGTTTTTGTTCTTGGATAAGCCAAAGTGACAGTATGTATTGGTCATAACAAAGTGTTGAGAGGACAACTATGAGGTATGAGTAGGTGAAATTTTGTAATATCATCAAAGAAATAACTCATTCTAGGAATCATATTAGCCAAGGGACAAGACATCCCCATGGTAACATAATTTTGTTCCATTCCACTTATATCAATCAGTTGTCCCAAAATTTATGGTACATCCTCTATTACTTCTTCACTAGTACTTATAGCTAAATGTGCCATCTCATTCACTAACTCATCCTCTAAGTCTTCTCCATGTTTTTTAATCACTACCATGGCCAAAGAGGCCAAACTGTCTTGCCCACTAAATTCTTCTGGTTCATCAACCCAAACTTTATTATACTCAGTTGGTTTAGCAGGAGGATATAAAAATAAACATTACTATCAAGACCATGTGAAATGGTCATACCTCCTTCTCGACAATCAATTTTAGCAACGACAGTAGCCAACCATGGTCTTCCCAAAATTACTGGATAACTATCTTTAGGTGTAAGTGATTGAATTATTTGAAAGTCAACTGGGTATTCCCATCCATCAACTTTAACAAGAACATTCTTTACAACACCTTTTGGAATGGCTATAGACTGATTTGCCATCTGCAAGACTGTAGTTGTAGGACTTAAATCTGTAAGACTTAATTTCTCCATTACATCCACCGTCATTACATTAATAGCTGCTCCCAAATCCACCAATGCATTAGGTATTGCTACCTTGTTAATTGTAATAGTAATCAACTTGGACTCCCAGGATCATCATATTTTGGAGCAACCGTATTCCCAGACAAAAATTTAGCTAGATAACCATCAATATGCATAGTGCTTATTTTCTTTGGTTTCCTTCCTGGGGTTCTAACACACAGTTGTTTAATCAACTGATTTAACTTAGGAATTTCCTTTATTTCTTACAGCAAAGGAACCTCTATCTGCAATTGTTTAATCTTCTGAATTAATGTAGTTTCAGAAACTAATGACATTTCTGGAGTATCTTTTGGAATTGTTGATTTTAGGCGCTCCATAAATGGTGCTTGAGTTTTCTCCTTTGAAAGGGTATCTCTTTTCTTCTTTGGAGGACTATTTTTACTGGACTCAGTCAAAGACTAACCTTCCTCCTCCCAAGGAAAACCAGCAACTCCTGCTGCTGAAGACTCAGTAATATCTGTAGGTAGTGTAATATCTTTCTCAAAATTTTGAGAAAGAGGTTCATCCACTATTTCCTCAATAGCGGGCGATTGAAGTGTCCTACCAGAACATAACTAAACATTTCCACAATGAATTGCATGTAGGCTTGTGACATGATCTTTCTCCGTAGTGTATACCGAAGTATTTTGTCTACTATTCTTTGGATTGGGAAATGGTTGTGTCAGAAGTTGAGGTTGAATCACCTGCTCAATCTAAGGAGGATTTTGAGGTGGTGGCAAAAAATTCTATTGTTGATTCCTCCTAGGACCAGTATAAAATTGATTATGTCCTTGATTCCATTAGGGAGCAATATGTTGTGGGTACCATTGTTGTTGTGATTGGTTTGGCCATTGCTGAGTTCCCCATGATTGAGTTGCCCATTTAGGAGATCCCCAATAAGGAGTTCCCCAAGTAGGTTGTGGAGGGTAGGGTTGATTCCAAGATGGAAGCCATTGATTACTAGCCTAGTTATTCTAGGGTCTCCATGTAGAGTTGGGATTTTGGCCATAAGGAAAATTACCTCCCTAGCGTTGATTTAGGACATTTATTTCTTCTTCAACCTAAGCAATTTTTTTCTTAGTATTCTTAAGATCAGTAAGAAGCTCACATTGATTGGTAGGGTGGCTTTGCTCAAAAATTTTACAAACATTAACCAAGTCTAATGGACACTCTCGTAAAAGATGTTTATTTCGACATCTAGGACAATAGATTGACAAAGTCTTAGGGTTACGTGTCTTTGCTTGTATACCATCCAATGTAGTATTCAATTGGACCAGTATGTATGTCTTCAAATTTGCTATTTCTTCTCGAAGTTTACCTATCTCATTATTCCCTTTGAAAAGATTTATTTTTCGAATTCCTCCACAAGTATGTGAAAAATTGCAACACAAATCACATATATCTTCAAGGTTTAATTGAGACACATCACCTTTTCCCATTAAATCAAGACTTCTTCTTGCATCATCATCAAGTCCTTTAAGAAATATAGTCTTGAGAATCTCAACACCAATTGTCGTTTCCTCACATCGTTTAGATAAGAAAAGAAACCCATCCAAATAGTCTTCTAGACTCTCGTCCTCATTCTGCCGAAGTTTAAACAGTTCTTCCTTATGATCACTCACCCTACAATAACTCTGATATTTATTCAAAAACATAATCTCCATTTCTTCCCAAGTTGTAATACCTCTAGATGGTAGTCCCATAAACTAGCGCATGGCTGAATCCTTCAAAGTAGAAGGAAACAGCTTTAGTTTTTGGTTTTCATTCTTATAGTCATAGGTTTGACAAAGGATCTTAAATTCAAAAAGAAATTGGTCTGGGTCTTCCGAGGATAAACCACGAAATGTTGGAAGGAAAGCTAGAGAAATGTTTTTCATTGTTGTATCATCATTGACATCAAGAGCAATAGGATAAGTGAACGTCCTAGGTGGTGGATGATCATTATTATTACGGTTGGCTTCTGCCCTCCGATCTCCCATAATGTTTAGAGGAATATGCTCCTTGACAAAAAGTTGTACCACAGGACAGTCTTCTAGAAGATAGTGGAAAGCCTCTAGTGGGTTAGGC